>OZ025276.1:15551312-15708812 GCA_964019165.1 Mastigias papua
ACTCATAGGGCATAGTGTATACTACATCAGTACTAAGTAATTTGATTGCAGCTTTTTTCTTACATGCACTTCGAATGCCTTCATCAACAGAGTCAGGATCTTGGATGTAATTCTCTATTACGTCTTCTAAAAGTTACGAAACCTTCCCATTCGATAATTTTATAATTTACTTTCGTCCAACGCAAATCTTCCATTATCTTCCTACAAGCTGTTCTATCTTCTCGATACCTTGTGACTCAAAAGGTGTTCATTTTACGTCATTAACAAATAGCAAGACGTATTTGAAACTCATGCGCATGTCTGAGTTGTGCGTGCAACTTGTACGAAAGCTATTAAGATATAAACAAAAGCTCACGAGTGAGTTTAATCTCCGTGGTCTAAACAACAAACCAATGAATAGAAAAAAGTGAAAGGAAGATCAGCGAGAGATGATTGTGAAAGCTACAAAACAACACTAGACTAGTGCTGCATTATGTAGCATAGCTGCCAAATGTTTGAGACCTCTGATCAGGTCTGTTTCTCCCAAACTAACTGACCAATCAACATGTAAAATGGGCTGAAATTTAGTTGTGGGACACATGTGTGGAGGGAATCCTGCATGAAGATTGGTCAATCAGGTTGGGAGACAATACACCAAATCAGACTCCTAAACATTTGGCGGGTATGCCTTAATCTTTATGCCTGGTTACACACGCATTACTTCAGATGCTATCTCACTTTTCCCTGCATGGCTGAAATGGTTCGAGTTCTGGAGAAAAAGTTTTGGCTAAACTTTCCAGCTCATGGTCCATTTATACTTACTCGACACTGAAACACTCAAGCCCATCATGAGGTCTTTTATCCCATCCCATTTCAATTACTGCAACCTAGTACGAAATATTGCTGCTCTGTAGTAGACACCTTGACAACAAGATGAACTATACATCTAGGGAGAGGCAGTGGGCACGTACACTACCGTTCAAAAAGTGTTGGGGCGATTCGATAAAGGAATGATCGCGTCGACTTTGTTTCCGTGTGGCAACGAAAAGTTATTGTGATATGCATAGTCTTATCTTCCATTAGTCCATATCTAAACATTGTAAAAAATGCTCATGAGTTTATGAAGCACTTCAACTTTCGCATTATACTGTTTAAGATATAAAATTTCATGGTATTAGTCGGTTGTCTTATTAGATAGGAGAGGATCAAATGCATGTTGTTTAAAGCTTTTAACATATTGTGATTGTGATTCTATTGTGATTCTATCTGAGCCTCTCCGTCTCAACGGGCACCATCACTGGTGCGAGCTCATTTGACATCTGTTGTTTTCTTATTTCTTTTGCTTTGTCCATAAATTGGCTGACTATCTTCAACACTTTGACATCATCGCTTTCTATATCTTTGCACCTCATCTCTTTCATTCCAATAATTCGTTTTATTGCCTCGCATTGAAATACATACATGTTCTGTTGTGTCCTGTTCTTCCTTGCATGACGGGCATTCGGTTTCTGTCTTTTCCTTTAAAATTGCATTTGAATATTTGCATGTTGAGGCGCGTTTTAATGATGTTCTCTATTTCATGTGTTGTGCAAACTTTTATATATTCTTTTCTTTTAACTTGCTTTTCATTTACGAATCTTAATTTCTTCATTGATTTGCTTTCGCGTTGGTATTCTTTGTTTACATATTGTTGTATTTTGTCTTTGACTAGTTTCTTCCATTTTGACTTTTTACAACATTTTATTTGTTCAATTTCATCAAAAATTTCATACTTTTCCATTTGCTCTTTTAGTTCGCTGTACCAACAGCTATTTCTTTGTTGTTCTATTTGATCTGTTAATATTTTCTTAGCCATTCTTTTCTCATTTGATTTCATAGACGTCCTTCGAAACGTCCCAACACTTTTTGAACGGTAGTGTATACAATTAAGCGGAATCTGCAGTTGCTGGTAATAGATATCTACAAAACTAAACTTAACATCACATCAAGCTTTCTTCTGTAATTCATTCTATTAAGCACAAAATTCTTTCAGCTTACCAAATCAGTATAGCTTGTTTACCTATTAGTCATAGAGAACTCTAAGCATTTCTACAAGTCACTAAATTAGGCGATAAATAGGAGTGGTCCCAAGCATGATCCTTGGGGCAAGTAGCATGCTATTAGTCTAGCCCCTGAGTGTTGTCAATTAAATAAGGAAAGTTTTTCCATATCACTTAAGAAGGAAGTAAATCATTTTCTTGAGATTCCGATGGACCATTCTTCCGAGATTCCCATGGATCATTATTCCGAGATTCCCATGAATCTCTCCCCGAGATTCCTATCAGTCTACCCGAGATTCCTATCAGTCTATGACAATCACTATTTGTACATTCTTTAAAATCTTCTTACAAAAATAGCTATGACTCTTTATAATTCCCAGCAATGTGGTACAACACCATACTTCAATAGAGTCCTCGACAAACATCAAAGTAAAGGAAGATCCTGTTTATAACATATCCCATTGCTTTCTCGGGACGCAAACTGTGGAAATGACTCTCTAGCGATATCAAGGCTTTCAGTACTAGTAAGTGACAGTTACCTCCGATTTGTTAAACGACCCCTGTAAAGAAATTAACACTGATAATAATAGCAGCAATGACGCCTTCCATTTGACGGAAGGGATGAGACAGAACAGGGACGAGGCAGGATAGGGATCAGATGAGTCAGGAACGAAAGGATACAAGGATAAGAGGAGACTGGGAGGTTGTCTTCGTGTACTCACAAGTGTTCATCACAATGTAAATTTGGCCCTGGTTTCAGCCTTTTCAAGAAAATAAGAAGACTTAAACGCTTTTCAAAGACAACAGTTAAGACGAATACTGAATATCAAATATCCTACAATCGTCAGCAACAAACAGCTCTATAAACAAACAGGCGAAGAAGTTCTCCCTTTGGAAATACTGCAAAACAGATGGAAGCTTTCTGGTCACGTGCTACGATCAAGTCCGGAAACACCGCCACATAAAGCAATGAACCATTATTTCGAAAAATTGAATTCAAGGAAATTTAGAGGAAGACCCACAACTACTCTACCAAACTCACTGCATAATGACATAAAATACTTAAGAACTACATCAACAAGGGCATTCACCAAAAGTATACATTCACCAAAGTCAAATCTATAGACGATCTAAGAAATCTCAGATTACTGGCAGAAGACAGAAAAAGATGGAGGACATTAGTTAAAGATATTTATGATGCTGCTAAAGCAAAGAAGGATTTCTAGTTTGTTTTTTTATGTGAAATAGCTATTATATATATTGAGCCTCTTGGAAGACTCTCTAATACCCTGGCCCTCAGGAGACTTTAAGAGGGCAAGTCATGCCATAACAGCTAATGCCAACAACGACATAAATACAGAAATGTGATCCCACTTGAAGGAATCTGCTTTTGTTACTGAAATTACGTAGACAATAGCTGATGAAAATAGTTACATAGAAAAATTTTACCTATTCTTTCACCCAATTATGAATATGACATAAATTACACTTATGGCTAAATGAAAGCTCCACAATCAATGCTACACAAGTTGGGCCACTCAAGGCAGGTAAAGTAACTCAGCTACGTTTTAGAAGATAACTCATTGACAAACATTAGTCCAGCATCACTTGCTGCAAACATTACCACTACAGTACTTGGAAATAAACTTGACTTCTCAAAAGACAAGTAATAAAAACACATCAAAAGGGAGATAAAATGAAAAGATATATTGAAATAAATTGGTGATCAGCTTTTAATTGACATGAATTATTAAAACCAACTGCAAAATTTGCCTGAAAATGTGTGACACCGTTACATTTACTCTTTTAAACAAACATGTGATATTAAAATAAGAGCTAACCAAACACTTATGCTTTGATTCTCATAAAGCAATGTGCAGGAAATCCAAGCATGTGTGCTGAGTTTGAAAATTTACACCAAAGATGAATAAAGCTCCCATGTCTTGCAGTTTTAAGTTTCCTGTAAATAATTTTCATAATGATGATTGACTTTGTCATCCAAAGTGGGGACCAGACAACTTTGTATCTTGTCCTACTTTGGGCGCCACAGTAGAATTTAATAGTTGCAATTTGTGCTGTTTTGCAATCATTAAAAAAAATTATTCATCAAGGAATGGTTGCAAATTGTTTATGTCAAAAAGTTACCAGTTAGTCATTACTGGATGTGTCATAATAAAATTGAGAGTCATTAAGTCATCAAGACTTTTTCTCCTTATTCTGGTTCTAAAATTTATCATGCAAATGTTGGTGGTAAACACTAGTACAACAAAAATAATAAAAAAAAATGTTGTTGTGTGCAATACAATCTACAAAATGTGGCAAAAAGCATTCAGGCAAAAATGCTGAATAATCTCACAACATGGAAATACTTTAAAAATGATTTAATAATTAGTTCAGGGCTGATATAGATGATTAACAATTGATCATATTATTACATGGCATATTTGTTCAATAATAATCTCTTTACTCAAACAATGATACAATAACCATCTGAAAGGATGATTGCAATCAAATGCAGTTAAAGAAATACTCCTTCAAATAGCAGATTCTACCACGGCTATTCATAAACATCCTAACAACTACAAAGGAACTTGACATATGAGAGGGCGTCCATAATGATTGCTGTTACAATATAGAGTGGATGATATACAAAACATGCATTCAATTATGTGTGCCTCACTTTACCAGGAACATAATTCTTATCAATAATTGGCTCTTGCAGAAACATGTGAAGTGAACGCTCATTCTGTGCCAGGGGGTGACCAGTAACTCTAAAATGTAAAATCAAAAAGTTCACCTTGTCTATAGCAACTGTTCATAGCTTATAGTTATACAGATTTTACCACACTTAGTATTACAAAATGGAATGGTTCTGTCTTCAAGCTAGGCACACAAGAGAGTGAAAAGCTTAAACAAAATGCCACAAATGGCACTTGGCTTAAGCACTCTGCTCTCGTGTGTGGCGAAATGTTCAGATCACTCTCAACCAATATCAAAATATCTAGTGTGTTTGATTATTTTTGACACTCATGTCATTTTTCTTCTCATATATGCAATGAATCAAAGCATTTTGCTTCCAGCTTTTGTGCAAGAAAGCATTTGTGATATGGTAGCACCCATAGTAATTTCTGGAAAACTAAAGTAAGTAGCAGATTCACCAATAGTGAAAATGATTGAATTCATCAGCGAGACTATCAATATATCACTCTGTTCAAATTTCCATCAATTTCTGATATAGCTTTCTATGTTTATCCCAATCTTTAAGTTTCTTCCATTTCAAATTATATAGATATGGATATTCAAGTCACAATTCTACTGACTTCTCTTCATACAAGTCTTAGTGATGAATTCTGTCATTTTTCCTTAGTGAAGCTGCTACTTACTTCAGTTTTCAAGAACTCAGTACAGGTGAAACTGTATCAAGCATCTTTCATTCACCATACTAGGGAAGCAAAGTGACATGAAAGGTAATATTTAACATACATGCTAAATATTTTGATATTGGTTGGGAGCAATCTCAATACCGCGAATGTCTTGCCAAGCATGAAAGCAAAATGCTTAAGAAAATTGCCATTCTGTGGCACTTCACTGAAGCGTTTTGCTCTCATGTGCGTCTAGCATCATGATTCGGGTACCTCTAAATCCAATGCAATTTAAAACTCACCAAATACTCTTGTCAGCTAAGTGACTTTATATAACACAAGGAAAAGAAATGCTAAATTTTAAGGCAAGTATATAATATAACAATATAGACAAGACAATTAGAACCAGTTTCCACAAGGAGACAATATAATCTCAGTACATTTGAAATTATTAAAACATTTAAGATTTATAACATATTCTAGATAACATAATTTATTTTCATACATGATTAATAATTTTGCATTCTATTATGCTCCACTACAACAATCTAAAAAATTCAATAACATACAAACATACTTATTTATAAAAGCCTCAAGGCCTTGCCGTCTCTCTTCAATGAAATCATCTTCGAATATGCCTGAAATTAAAACAAACATATCTTCTGGTATCATGAAAAAGTATCAAATATATTTGTTCAGCATGGGGTGTTAAATAAGGGTTATTGGGATGCACTCCTAATGTGAATGTTCTACCTCATGCTATAGCAACTTAGCCTGTCCCCAAATGAAGAGAAACAAACACAAGTTGACTCTGACATTAATCTAAATTCTGTGAATTAGGAGTGAAGTAAAATAAAAACAAGTCACTAAGCCACACTATCAAATGAATGTTAAAATGCATTTTGCTTACAATCACATACTTACCATCATCACCTCTAAAAGGAAGCATCTTTTTTAGGGCTTTTCCAGGTAAAGGTGGAACAACAATCTGTTTAAGAAAAAAGACAAAATAAATATCATAAATATATATATATATATATATATATATATATATATATATATATATATTTGGTCTTATATATATATATGATAAATTCAATAGAACTATTCCTGAATATGGCAAAAAATTCACCAATGCAGATGCTCCTATCAAAGCAGGTTCATTTATCTTTTCTGAGTAATATTGTCCTATGGAACTATTAGCTTGATTGCTTGATTGTTAATATTGTTTATAAAAATGATTTGGCAAAATGGTTCTAATCAAAATATGGATTCATAAAGTGTATACACAGTTATTTAAAATTGACATTTTTGGAGTGGGACTTAGTTCTATATTAGAGGTAGCTCTGGAGAGCCTATGGTATAGAAAACATGTTGCAAAATGAATAAAAAAACTCAGATGACCTTGCTTTCTCTATCAAGTTCTCTTCGAAGCCATTCAAAATCACTGTATCTTCTTCGTACACTTGACTCTTTAACTTTGAAAATTGGAATGTTTGTCTACAGAAACATATGTTGAAAGTTCTCATCAGATCAATGTTCAGTAACCATTTCCCCCCATAACATTGTCAGAGATAGTTATTGCATAGTCAAGAAAAATCGATTTAAACCGTGATTCCCACTTAGCTTTAAGTTTTGTAACTTTTATACTTCGATTGTAAGTAAGCTTCTAAATGCAGCTCTCTAGTGATGCATATATTAATTTGTAATTAATTTAGTACCATAATTTTTCTATAATAATTTCTAAGTTTTCAAAGTAGAGTCCCTTGAAAAACAGCTTGTGCTGAAGAATAACCTTCCTAAAAGAACTTTACTCGAGTGAAATGAAATGTCCAAATATTGTAATAGATTCACAACATCCATCTGACAACCCTCCTCCTAAAATCCCAAGCATTCCATGATGTTTACGTAGCAAAATCTTGCCCATTCTTGCAATTCTTCATTGAATCTCTTCAGTTATCTATAACACTCTCGAACTTACCCTCATTCTAACTTCATAGTCCGTGTACCTCTTGTTACCAACCCCGTGAGTTTGAGGATTACAAACATCGATTTCTAAAAAATTATCCGGAACTTCGTAAGCATCCTTTATGCTCTGCTTTTTTGGGTCAATACGGCTCGTATCAACAGCCATCTCTCGATAATTCCAGGATATTCACAGGCCACTTTCAGCCACTCTCTCCGCCTCTCTTAGTTCCTCCGGATAGGCCATCATGGTCAGCGGTAACCTTAGCAGTTCCTTCACAGTTCCATAGGTCCCTTTTCACAGCGCCCAGCAAGAAGAGCAGCTGACCGAATTGCACAAACTTCTTCAAGAAACATTCTAATATAAAATCTAGGGAAATTGGAACTGAGTGGGCACTTGGGGCATATTTCCCCTCAACAATTTGCAAAGCTTGAAGAAAGCGCCTTTATCTGGAGAAAAATCTTTGACCGAAGCCCTTGCAAAATCATTTAGTGCTTGCTACTGTATCATTTTTTTTGAGATACATAAAGTGCCTCACGTTCTGGGTGTAGTTCCTAGATTTTAGGGTGTAGCATATATCCAATTCAGCTCCTGTACCCCTCCACTTTCTCAAATGTTCCCTACTTCTCTAATAAAGAAGCAAACAACTTATTCATAAACGTTGGGCATTTGCAAGATTTCTTGTTGTTAATTGTAACTGATTTGGTATCTCATTTCTTTTTCATATGTGTATCAACAGGCGCGGTGCAGCCAATTAAAAAGCGGGGGCTACACAAAAATAATGGGAAGCTAAAAACAATGAATTGCTTGATACATGCTAGAAAAATCACTGACTGGTAGAAAGTGGGGGCTGAAGTCCCCCAGCCCACTACCGTCGCCGTGTCTGAGCAATAGACTGGCAACTGTGTTCATTTTTCATTCCTCGAAATAAGGCACCTTACACCAATCATATTCAGCTTTCTTGGATGAGATGATTTTGTGTGGAACAAAGGACATTTAGGACAAGGCAGGGGTATTTTGGGAATTACCTCAAGAGCTCAACTTTTGATTGCATTTATAAAATCACCTCGTATGTTGTTAAATCGGGATACTTGAAATAAATAATTGGCATGTTTTACCAAGAAGACCTATGATGTAAGTCTTAATTCCTCACCCACTGAGAGGTTTTTAACTGCTCAGCTGTTTCGATTTTCCATATCTCCCTAGAATGTTAAAAGTTACTATCAAGGTGGACTGCACCAACGCTTTGCATTCATGAAAGGAACAAAGATTTTTCGAAGTTAATAGCCAAATATGCATGCTGGTCTTGGCTTTCCTCTTTGCTTTACAAATCCAGTCTTCAATATGTCAAAAAGATAGGACGCCAAGTTTAGTGAAAGCTTTATAGATATTCATCTACCAATAGTTTATATTTAGCAGCTTCTAAGCAAATTGTACTGATGGAGCTTAGCAGTTTCAAAAAACTAAGCTTTGGAAAGAGCTAATAGTTAATCATATTAAAAGTTGAAGAAACAACACCATTTTCGTCATATAATGCACGCTGTTGAATTGTTTTTTCATTATTGTCAAATACACTGAGTTTCCCAAGTTTTGTGAAGATAATTGCAAGCATATTCAGTATGCTAAAATAGACTCTAACTGAATTAAAAAGTGAATGTCTTGGTGTCTCATCTAAACACGATGATAATCCAGTTGGTCATTGCAGCTTATGAAACCATGTTATCAGCTCGATCATAGACGCATATCGTACAGTGCATTTCCATCATTGGTAATCATTAGTATATTCAGCCTCGTTGATATATCTCGAAATGGGCACGCTTTGAACACGGGTGTGGTGAATTAGGGGTCTTGGGAGTGCCAAAAGTCCTTCGGCGTGCTACTGGCTTTGAGGTTCTACTGCGACCTCTGACAATTGAACCTGTGACCTATGACTTTCTTAATTTTGGAGCTCTGCACTATAGAGCTCTCCTTGACAAATATACTCGGTTATGTCTCTTATACGAATGATAAGGCATATTTATATCCAGAACTGTTTATATCAATGATGGTGGATCTATAGTACAGTAATATCTTTTATTGATTTACCCCTTGATGATATGGTTGGTGATGCCATTTGTATTCAAAAGCTGCTAATATATGATATATACACGAGATACTGAATTAAAATGGTCTTAATATATTTCAACAATAATTATGAAGTTAGTAAAATAGGTAAAACTACAGCCAAAATCGGTAGAGCTGAAGGATGCTCCGTGAAAGCCTTGTCTAAATCCATTACTTATTTCATATTACCGTAATTTCTGCTTTTAGCCCCCTTTTCAACAAAGCACCCCTCTCCAATCAACCGTCCCGTTGTACAAGCAAAAATTTGTTAATCCTCCCATCGACAATGTGAATAATGCCAAAAAGATTGATCTTGATAAAAGGCATAAACTTTATGGCATGGATGTTAGAGATAGGACGCAAATTGTCACGAGTACATATGTTGCCATAAAAATTCTATAAAAATTAAGTAAAAAGCGATGAAAGTCTTGCGTGAATATTGGAATTATAAAGGTATGCGATTAATTAACTTTCTTAGGCTACGTTCATTTTACACATTACTCTGTTTTCATTTAGATCCGTTTTTGCTCCCAAAAAACGGGACTGTTTTTCTTCCCTGTTCACACTACTCCGTTTTCAGACAGAAACTGATATCTATCAATTGGTGTTCACATTTGTCCTCAAAAACGCATCTCCTTGACGACTTCTTTTATATTGGCTCTATTAGTAGCGTTTTCAAATTGTTCCGTTTTTGGTATTCACACTACAGAGTTGCGTTTTTGTTTAACTCCGTTTTCATTTAGCTCCGTTTTTATTATTGTTTTCATTTGGTTCCGTTTTTGGAGTGGACTAATGTGAACGCAAAGCCAAAAACGGAGCTAAACAGTTTCGTTTTTGTTCAAAAACTGAAAAGTGTAAACGGGGCCTTAGTCCTCAGAAATCCGATACAAACTATTCTTAACTGTTTGAGTAGTCGAGCATTAGCTGTTTGCTTTTTTCTGTCAGTTTCTTATTTAAAAAAAACACGTAGACTGCAAGTCTGGGCATAAAGAGTTCAATCCTTGGCACTGCTGTTCTGTCTGAGAAAATGATAATTTTCCCTTTGGGTTTTTTCATGAGTTGTAAAACTAACTCTCTTCTGATCATAGGCTGTCGATCCAAGATTTTTCTTCGCCATTTCGACTTTAAAAATCAGCATCACCATTGATCAGTGAGCATCACTGACACCTTCATATTTCTGTTCTGTTCTGTTCATATTTCTGACAAGAGTGCACAGAATATTGAGATCAAGCTGAACACTGAATTAGAAAAAGCACATAGATGGCTTACTGAAAATAGGCTCACACTTAACGCTAAAAAGACCAAGTATTTGATTTTTGGACATGCAAGAAAGACAAAACAACTTGGAGATATCAGCATTAACTTGAGTGACAGCAAAATTGATCAAGTGGAAAGTTTCAAATACCTAGGGGTGCATTTTGATCAGCAGTTAAACTGGAAGAAACACTTAAAGGAAACAGCTCAAAAGATTAGCTTAAAGTTAAAAAAGATACAAAGAGCATCACCATTTCTCTCGAAACATTGCAGGACCTTACTGGTAAACAGTTTGATAATGCCCTACTTTGATTATTGTTCTGAGGCCTGGTCATCAGCAAGTTTTACATCACTCAGAAGGTTATCAAATTTGTACAATAAAGCTCTGAAAATGAAAGAAAAGTCACCGAAAGATCCAGCATCACTACAGGAGCGTTTTAAGAGGAACACTGCCATTATGATGTTTAAATGTCTAAATGGACTGGCCCCTGATTATTTGGCGGATAGATTTACATGTTCAGCCCAGGTGCATCAGAAGAACACAAGATCAGCAGCTGCAAAAAAGGTTCATGTGAAGAATGCAAGAGGGAAGGCCTCATCAAGTTTCAGAAGAAGAGGAACAAAAGTTTGGAATGACTTACCTGGAACAATAACATCAAAGAACAGCATATTGCAATTTAAAACCAGTCTTTTATCGTTATGACTACTATACACATTGTCATCTTATGCTATTTCAATTTCTTATTGTAATATATTTATAGGTTTTCTTAGCTATTTTACTTTTTAGTGGGCCCTACTGTAAAAATTAACTAACATTGTTAATTATTGTAGATTACCCACTTTAAATATTTTCTATTATTATTATTATTATTCTGTCTCGTATGGGTTTCCAGGAGATCGAGTCTCTTATTCACCGTTTCCATGGCAAAATGACTTTTGCATTGAAGTGAATTAATGATCATAAAGTCGAAAGTTGTAACGAAAACAGAGTCAATAAGGTATTGTTGCCTTCAACTGTTTAGAAAGCAAGTTTAGGTATTAAATAATACAATTTAATGCCAGCAATACTTATTCTTTATTTTCCTCTGTCAAGTATCATTACCCAATCGTGAATAAACATGAATACTTAAATATACGAAAATCTCGTCAGGCTCCGGCCACAGCTGGTACATGGTCCTAGATCATTCAGATAGCTACATTATTTTGCTGTTATAGGGATTATTCGCGTCTGGCAACCGTAGGAAAGTAGTTGAGAGGTCACAGCTTAACAGTAGGTGCTCAGAGCTCTATGCGGTTGTGCAGAAGTGTTGGTTTTGAACAAGTCTACAGAATTAGGAACTTAACTATATAGACAAGCCAGATTGACTGTTACATTGAGTACGTTTATGACTGATGGTATGCAACTCAAGTTATGAAAGTTAAGCTATATGCCACTGTGTTATCCACACAATTACACCATGATCTATGGCGCTAATGTACTTTCGCACCTCTCGTCGATTACAGGGGCTAACCCCATAAATTATGCACCATTTGATAGCTCTTCATCCGTACATTCATATACTACCCCATTTACCCGATAGGATGAGGGTTAGGGTAAGAGTTAGGGTAAAGGGTAAGGGTTAGCACTAGTTATTTCATGTAAGCCATTATGAATATAAGTAAAATACGTACGATATTCATAATGGCGGACAAGAAATAACAAACGCTAACCATGACCCCAATCCCTACCCTAACCCAAGCTTTCACCCTATTGGGTAAATGGGGTAGTATATGAATGTACCGGTGAAGACCTGTCAAATGGTGTGTAATTTATTGGGTTAGCCCCCTGTAATCGATGAGAGGTGTGAAAGTACATTAGCGCCATGATCTATGCCAAGTGCACCTAAGAGATAACTTCAGAGTGCACCTTTGGAGATTGCCTGTAGTGACCCTGAACACTGCAAACAAAGCCCTCAGCTTAGGCCTTCTTCCATCATTCATTCACAACTGGCCTCTTTCGTTTTTACCATTTCATCCACTGTCACCTTTCATCTCATCATCAACCTTGTATCATCCCTGTCATCACTTCACACAGGTCATTCATTAGTTTTGTTTACTTACCTCTACTTGTCACTCCTCTCACCTGGCAAATTTGCTACTTTTTATGTTTATTTGCTAATTTGAATGTAATTTTTCTTGAGCTAAATTAATGTATAAATATGCATATAAAATTATATTCAAGGTTCAGTCAGTAGATCAGTTTGTTAACTGAATATTGTGAATCTTTAGCTCTGTGCTCTCTGCATGTTAAATAGGACTTCAACAAAGAAAGATTGGCCATCCTTAGAATTTTATATCCCTAAGTGCCCATGGGTGTCTTCCCAAACAGTTTGTGCATTAATTAGTACACCAGTGACTGGGACCATTCTTTATCAATTTTGCAAGTGCTAGAGCATAAGTATAATCGAAATCATATTTAAGATGTGTGATATTTGAAGTTTGAGACTTTCAGAAACAGAGTTGGTAGCAGCTGTCATGAAAGGGGGAGTAGTGAGAACTGGGGATCTAGGGGGAAGCACAATTGGGAATATTTTTGTAACCATGTCCTTTCGATATTGAGGAAGCACTCTTTTTAATAATCATTCTAGATGAAAAACAGGACATTAAATCATTTTACTAATATGGTTTATGTGCTTTGCTTGGATATAAACCACTCTCTCTCTCTAATCACCAAAAAGCCTTGCATTGGAAAATTAATCTTTTAGATCTATTCATAGCATATAAAGTTGTAAGGTAAATACTGTATGTAAGTTGCATAAAATCATTTTAAATCATTTTGCTTGTCATTACCATCAGATGTTTTGGAATGCTGGTGGTACCTAACCCCCTTCAATGGCTGTTATATGCAATTTTGATTAATAGATTAATGCAATGATCTGTTTGTAAAATACCTTGTCAGTAAGGGGGGGGGATAAGTTGTATTCACATGAATTGACATATATATTCATTTTCAGCACACTCTCATTCACCCAGGGTTAACTAAATAGTTGTTCATTCAAAATGTGCATTCTCATATTTTAGAGAGATATTTTACTGATGCTGAAACAATGCCTCCAAAATCCAAGGGTAAAAAGAAAAAGAAAGTAAAGGGATCAAAATCAGGTGACACAAAAGCAAAGACAAAAGATGTTGAAATTCTTACATTCAATGAAGCTGTGTTACTTTACCAGTAAGTATGACCTTTGTATCTTCAGTTTGTAAATCAGAAAATATGAATTTCATCTTCTATCTTTTTATAATTTAAATATAATACAGAGTGCATGTTCAGTGTTTGCATATAATATTTGTTTATTGGAAATTTTGTCCTAAGTTATTACTAAAAATAATTTTGAAACTTTTGGAAATCCTATAAAGACTCAGCATCTTGATCAGACCTTCTTTCCATCACTTGTTAAGGTTGCAAGCAAAACAGAAGCAACATGAAAACTTGGTTGGTGATATTGAGGATTTGCAAAGGAGAATCAAGCGACAAAAAGATAGAGTAAGTCTTGATTATGTTTTTATAATCTAAAGTGGTACAAAATTTGCATTTGGAGTAGACTTTTTCCAATAATTCAAATCATTATGGTGGCAAATCAAACTGCAGATTCATATTCATGCACACACTTATCTTCACTTTAGAAAACCATTAAATCAATCTTACCAGCTCACTAGTAACAGGGGTCTTATAGCTCCTTGATGGAAGTTCCTACTCCATGTTCAATAACATTTTTCCAAATGTTCATGCCTTCTGCTTTCTATTGGTAATTTTGATGACCACAGTGTGATAATAGTTCACTCTCCTGTTCTTTTTCAAAATCTCCTTCAATAGAATGGTATTGTTTTTTCCACCCCCAAAAATATGAAAAAGACAGTAATCCCTTAGTTTTGCCTGTATACTAGACCAAATCATGGCTTGACTATTATGATGCTTAGCATTTTGCTGTTTGATGAGGGATGTCATGGAGCAGGGACTTAGGGGGCTCAGCTCCTCTTGGTAAAATGAAGAGAGTTTTTGGAGGGCTCAGCCCCCTTCCAATGAGTGCACATTGGTTTCACGAATTCCTAGCTTGGTAGTATTGACCAATCCATTTTAAGTACAACTTTTACTTAACCTTGAATGTAGTTACATTGTACTGTTAAGAATGAGATATTGGGTGTGTTTATAGGTGTGGCCCATGTATTGGCTGGTAGCACAACCCTCCCCCTTGTTCACTTTTTAGGATGGTACCACTGTGTTTGATAGTCTGGTTGGAGGATGCAATGCATTCTACTTTCCTATCAAAATTTGCTTGGAATCCTTCTTGAGCCTGGTGCTATTCCAATAAAAATTTTCTGAAATTTTCATTTCAACTTTGTTAGCCAGAAGTATTTAGATTGCATACCACTTAGTATTTATTTTCATCTTGACCCATTAGCAGATGCATCATTTCTAGGGGGGTAGAAAACCTGTCTAGGAGAACATTACGTTGTAGCCTTTCAGCAGCAAGATAAATTGACTTCCTAAATGTAAGCAAATTTCAAAACGCAGATATTTCGTACTTTCTCCTTTGTCAGTTGGAAATTTCTACTTCATCCCCCCCCCCAAGATTTACTCAATGTATTAGAATTATTTTTGTTTACTTTTAAAACAACTTTTTTCCCTTTCCAATGATTTTTAATGTACTTTGGTGCAGAAATCAGATTGGGATTGTCGAAAACATTTGAATTTCGTTAGTATTATTGATTGATAAGTATAAGGGAGGTCACTGATTTTAGCGAGCTTGATCTTGTCGGATCTCTCTCTTCTCCATTTGGCCTTTCTCTTTCTTCTTTTGTTGGGCGATTTGCTATAGGCCTCTGGGCCTTTATGCAAAATTACTCACTAAAAAATACTAGATCAGTTGCTTTAGTGTTTTTTTATGTAAATGAGATGATTGTAAAGGCTAATAGACGCCCCTTTAGCAAAACTATAATTTCAAAATGGATTTTAATGTTTGTCATGTGTATATGGATCACCTCCCACAATTATTCCAAGTGTAAATTCTATTCATCTTCAAACATTACCGCGCGTTACATTTTGGACATGCCGCTTTATGTCTTTTCTCTTTGATAGTATGCCGCACCTCCTAAACTCAAAAACCGCCTCTCTGTCATTAGCACTTATAGCCTTCTGTAAAATGCCGTACGTAATTCAGCATTGTTGGCATTGGCTCATTATTTTCCGAGTTATGAAAAGGAAGTACCGATTTCTTTGGATTTTAGCACCTAACCACAGCTATTGTATCAAATGCGTGCCAAGTAGTTCACCAGCAGTTTACGATTTTTGTATAGTTGTTAATGAAGGTCATTCAGGAGTTTGCAATTGAAATCGGCGTATGTCTGTTATTTTGGTACATATGCGTGAAGGTATCTTCGTCTGCAATCATTCAACATCTCTTGCTGTTACAACGTGGTGTTATTCATATCAGAAAGATCAACAATCGTCGCCATATTTATCATCGTCACTGATTAGTAGCAAATATGAAGTTCAGCATTGAAGAAATCTTAAAGAAAGACGACCCACCGCGGTATTTCATCAACACTGCGTTTCCAAGTAAGTTTCTCTTATTTATCTTACTATCCCTCTGATGTTAGATTTTAGAATATTTGCTGGGTATGGAGGCTAGTATCTCCCTATTGAGGCTATCGTCTTCTAGCTGATATTTTTGCATTCCAAGTTGCTTCGTATGAAAGCTTTGATTCTAGTTACAAATGTTTTACTTGCTTCCTATCATTTCTTATAGCTATTCCAAGATGGGAGTCAGATTCTCATGCATCAACCGACAAAAATCAAAGTCCTCCCAACGATTTATCAAGCACCGAATCCGCACTTTCTGATTTCTCTGACGATGTATTTATCGACTCATCTGAAGTTCGAAATCGAAGAAGAATCAGAACTGTTATCACCAGGGGACATAAAGCAAAGCTGGAGCTCATATTCAAAGCGAACCCATATCAAAGTCGTCCAGATCTTGCCAAAATCGGAAGAGACTTAGGGCTACCTCAGCATGTTGTTAAGGTACATATAGTCATAGTTCCTGTTTTAGTTATTTCTTTCTATTGGCTTCTTATGACGTAAATTCTAACATGTTTCATTTTTAGTTTTATTTTACTAACTTTTCACTTTTTTGTCTTTTTGTGTTATTCATAGATTTGGTTTCAAAATCGTCGAGCCAAATTCAGAAAGCAAGGTCACCAGACAATTGAAGAGCAGCAACATCCTTCCAGACCTCATTCGTCATCGTCATCTTGTTCATCAGATTCATATGTTCCTTATGAGCGAAGCAATTCATCATTTGAATTTGAACATGTCCATTCTAATAAGGATTCTTTTCATTGTGGGCTGAAATACTTCTTCCCTGAACAACAGTGTTCTGAGAGTAGAAGGCCTTCAGTTTGCAATTGTATTGAATGCATTAAGCATGAGAAGAGACTGGCTGCGGTCCACTTTCTCAAGGAAGAACGACGTGTGTTGGAAACATTTAGCAAACCTAATAGTCCTGTTAGCGCCTCATTTTGCAGAAAATCGCCGTTCTGCTGTTGTTTACAATGTAGACTGGGGACAGTTTATGTAAAGTATTGAAAGTCTTCGTTAGCAAATGTTCCCTTCCTCCATTTGTGAATTAACGAATCAAATTCATGATTTGGCATTTTTATATGCAATGTTTTAATTCAGTATTATTTATAGAGAAAAGACATTTAAATTTTTATGAGTGTTAATGCATTTTATGTTCCATAAAAGGTGGATTATTTGTCTGTATATTATTTCATTTTCTTCTTAATCCGAGTACCACAAGTCTTGCTATCAGCACAGAGAGCCAGATGATTCTTTAGGCTGAAAACACGGTGGAAGGCTAAATTTACAGAACGATTTAGTTTCTCTTCGCAGTGCATATTTCATCAACACTAATAATGTCTTTGGATTTCATAAGGGCATAGGACACCATCGAAGCTTTCATGAGCTAGGACAATGGTTGTTGGGGGCTTTTTGAAATGCAAAAAAATATGCTGAACTTTTCAAATAATAGAGGATAAAGATTTGTTAGTGCTTGCTTCCTACAAATATCCAGAAAGAGCTTTTTGAAAGAGAGATGGCTGATCAATATGGCACTGATAAAATACCTTTCAACTTTGATGCAATATGCAAGAGTACAAAGTTATGACTTGAGATATACGATATTTTAAATCTTTCCGAATATATCCAGGCGGTACTTGTTCTCATCCCTACATAGTCACACTATTGGCACTCATTTTCTACGCTGGCACCATGGTGCAATGGGCGGAAAGTGGATTTTTAGGACATTTTTATATGGTTTGAGTCAATAGCATTTTCTGATGTCCATTGAAGCTTAATTTCAACAATGCTAGCTAGTTACATCTGAGAATGATGATATTTTGACAATAATCTGAAATTTAGTAACCTGAGATTGAATTTCCATATATGAGCATGGCAGCTCCAATACACAAAACAGACGTGATTTAGCTTTTGAACTTGGTGCAACCTTGAATAAAAGCTTTTTAGATTAGTTTTATGAATTTAGGTAAAAATAAGAGTAATTAAAAAAATGTGCACATATTGGTGTTCTGGAATGGAGTTTATAAAGTTGGGTATAATGGCCGCTGAAAAGAAGGAAGAGATTTTTGCTCAGTTATAATGTTTATAGAGCAATCCATCACCATACTAATGTAAACTGGAGGAAGAATATGTAGCTGAACAGGCAAAAACTTCAGATGCTGGTCCTGAATGGACTGGATCTCTTTCGTATCTTATAATTGTGCAACCAAATAGAAAAGACAAGGAACATTTTACGTTCTTGTTTGAGTTTTCTGTCACTGAAAATGTCATTAATCCATTTTCTTAAAAATAATTTAAGATTCTACAGGCAAGTTGCAGCCGGAACATGACTTTGCATTCCAAAAATTAATGCAGTTTTGGAAAATATATAGTTATGCATATCTTGCCTGTGGAAATGGTCAAAACGAGATACCTTATCTTCAAGATTTCTTGGATGAAGGGTGGAATTTCCCCGCTAAAAATTGCCAAGTATTTTTCAGCACAATTGATTTTTTCCTTCTAAATTAAAGTAAAAACTATTGCACTTTAAGAAGTTTTTATATTTTGGCATTTTTGAATTAAAGCAGAGAAGAAATCGCCGTTTCCTACTTACGATTTCATTTTCAGGCTTAAATTTATGATTTCACGATAGAATTCTTTATGATAGACTCGATCGTTTTTATTTCCCTGGAAATTTTATCTAGTTTCTATTACTGTCAGAATAGATAAATTCACATGACTTTCAATTTTTGACAATCTCCAGCCCTCAGCCTGGATATGCATGGGATGTTGTTGGGGGGGGGGGATGGCTGCTCCTTTAAAACTTCCTGATGACACCACTTTGATAGCCTTATACAACACATTGTCGAAATCTGGAGCTATCTTCATATTTCAAGTTTCTGAGCTCCTCCTCAGCACTATTTCAGGGCCTAGAAAGCAATGGGCCTAACAATCTAAATTGTGATCTTTCGAGATGAAGATTTTTGATGTAAGAATTACAAAAATGACAAAAGTATGAAAGTATAGTACATCAAAGCAGCGTTTCTTGGAGGAAATGGGTGCGGCTCGGGAAGAATTTCCTACACACTTCGCCTACAAGCTCTTAACTTCTGCTAAATAGTTATAAGGTAAATTTCCTTTGTTTCAGGCTCTGGGCCTCTATTTTAGCAAATAGAACTGACTACGAGATCAGGTGCATTTAGTGAAGTTGAAATTGAGTTAGATGCAAATTAAGATTGATATCTGGATCACATCTTGGCCTTCAGAGAAACACCTATGTTTGGAGCACACCTGATGCCGACATGTGTATTTGCTGAATCATTTAGGAGAACATAAGCGGCGTTTGCGGCGAGTTAAGCATAACTGTATTGTACAAAGGCGTTAGATGCTGCAACTTTGATTCATTGCCGATTTCAATAGAAGTCGAATAGGATTGTAATCCCAGATTTCATGTGTTGTATGTGTGAGCTCATTAGCACAATGGATGTGAAATGTAACAAGCCGCCTTCTCTCCATCATTAAAACCCAATAGACTCATGTATGCAAATTTTCAGTTCATTTTTCTTTGATATTGAAAAATCATTAAAGCAAATTATCTGATCTGCGCTTATTTTAAGTGTTTACTGATGAGTCCATCAAGTATGCAAAGTGTTTATGAATGAAAGATTTGTTGGCTGAATCACACTATGTTGCTGTGGAGCAGCGGATTGCACAAAGGCAGCAAGATAACATTGAATGCCATTTGTTCTTCATGATGCAAATAATTCTCCCCACTCTTCTTGATGTATCCCACTAGGTTTTATGGTCAAGGATCATATTCTGTATGACAGTGTTAAATCATTTTCACGCAGTTTTAGTCCCCAGAACCGATCGTCGTGACCATCATTATCATCACCATCACATTCGTCATCATAATCATCATAATCATCGTAATCATCGTAATCATCATAATCATGTAGACCATAGCAGCATCGTTTAGCTCTTCGTTTCCATTCCTTTCAGTCACTAGCTGTCCTAGCTGCTTCTAAAACCGGTCACATATTATATTGCTTGTTTCTGAACTTTTGAATCTATTGCAGACGTTATAAAAGAAAAATAAATTATGCAATGTCATATTCCAGAGGGGTATCTCATTGTCAAGATATACAGTGGTAATAGTTTTAGTTGATATGAGAATTTTGAGGACATATGAACGCCGTATGTCAAAAGAATGGGGGTAATTTCGTTAATGGACTAGTGCGAACTGAATGGTCCTGATTTTATTTGTGGGCATATTGACCATGTCTCTCTTAAATCTCTCTCCGGCAATACTTGTGAATCCCTCAGTGATGTTTAATCGCGTGTTGGTTGTGGAAAGCATATGAAAATAAAATTTATTTGGGTATAGGATTTGAAGAACAGCTTTTGGATTGAGTTCTTATGCTGAGCAGTGTGTTTAATGATAAATACTTTAATACAGTATATTATAATTTAATATGTTAATTTTATGTTTTATAGAATGAATCACTGAAGAATGAAAAGCAGAAATATTTGAATGAAGCAATTCGAAAGGCAAAGGAGCACGAGTCACAAATGCAAAAAAGAGCTGAAGTGCCTTTTGAAAAAGTAGAAACTGCCTTGAAAGAGAAATTGGATGCTGCGAAGAAAGGAGATGATCAAATTCGGGGTATCTGTTTTGTCTCAATTTATTTAATGTTAAATTTTGTTCAATGCCAAACAACTTGTAGTCTAATGAGTACTTGCAAAATCAAGTAGTGATTTGTTTAATCATATCCACGAAGGTGCTGATCGATTAATGATTAATGATCCAGGTTTGAAGATTAATGGAAAAATATTTCGATTGATGTTGAGTTGCATGTGCAATCAAATTTGTTTACTAGCAATTATTACGTCACTGACAGTCGAGTTAGGAATCTTTTCTTAGGCACAATTATCTCTAGCTAGTCCCTCATACCTATTTCTTTGTTTTTAGATAAGTGGCTTTGCTTAGAAAGCGAGAACAAACTTTTTTCCTTTCTTTTCTAGCTGCTCAAATCTTTTTTCTTTAAATACTTCAGTTTTCTTAGTTTTTAGTTTTGTTGCTGTTGAATGTCGCTGCTCATTATGGGAAAAGTTCCTCTTTATCGGGACAATTTCACTTTATTCATGTGTTCGTATTAACGACAATGTTAATCTAGTGTTTAGATGAAGTTGTGATATGACCTAGATTCAATGCAACATTTTGTCAGCCATAGGTTTCAATCACAAAGTATATTAATCATGTGTTATTACACTATTCCTTATTTGACTCATTTTTATCTGCAGAATTAAAAAAGCAAATATCAAGACTTGCCGTTGAAATCAAACAAGTCATATCAGAAATATCAAAATTTGAGGAATTCAGAGTGAGTTCAGAATTTAATTACTTACGTTCAAAATTAAATGATTTGTATTGAAATGAAGGTTTACATTGAGATGTGTGCTTAATTCCGCAATGCTCTGGATATTTGTGCTGGATTATGTAGCTGAGTTATCTTAAGTGGTTTGGTATAAATAAGCAGCAATTTGGTCGAGGGGGGGGGTAGGGAGGTACCATGAATAGATCATACTTTTTTGCTTGGATCAATTTACTGCAGATGTATAACCCCTTCTTGCCTATTACATGTTGTGGTCCAAAAGCCGACAGTAGAAATCTATCTCTGTTTTTGTTTCCGAGCCCTCAGTTTAATTTTAGCCAATGAAAAGCCATGTTCGTTATAGGATCGTTTGAGATTTGAAAACGAGAAGCACGTTAAGTTGCTCAGAAAAGAAATCGTGGATATGGATGAATCTTATGAGGAATTATCAGGTATGTGTTAGTAAGACAGTTATTCTAAAGCAAAAAATTTTGCATATCTTGTCACCTAAATTTATAATTTCATGGTTTTCGTTGATTTGCGAGTAGACATCGTGCACTTCTGGGTTTGTTCGCTCTAGTGGGCATTTTTTGATTTGGCAATCTTATTTCAACTAGGATGATCATGTTTTGTCTGTTGCATGCTTACTTAAGTTTTACGTGATTGAAAAGGTTTATGGACTTGGGCCTTTGGTGGTGCAAAATTTGAAATGTAGTATGAGAAAGAGGAGCAGATAAATTTGCTACAAAAGTGCAAAGCTCAGGACTGCAATAGCATTGTAATTGTAGCTCGAAAAAGGGGGAATATTCTTTAAGCATGTTGAAATGCCTTTTTCGTCCGACACTTATCAGAGTATGAAGTGTTATTTTCACTCGTTCATCAGATCGCGTGTATCCGCATCTGGCAATATATCTCGGTTCACCTTGCGGTTATTATCCGACGCTTCATTCTCTAACGAGTGTCGGACGAAAAAAGCTTTTCAGTATGCATAAGGAATGTTCCTGCTTTTTCGAGCTATAGTGAAGTTCTGTAGTACCAACAGACAATTCACGAAATTTAATTATCTAAATAGGACAGACCCTGACAAGTAACGAACTTTTTCGGTTGATTTTACTTCATGTTATATATTTTATGTAAGTTATTTTTCTTGTAGAGTTTTTTGCTAGAAATCTAGAGAACATTAAACATCAGATCGAAAGAAGTACAAAAGAAAATATTGATAATGAAAAGAAGTTGGCCTCGGAGGTTTGAAATTAGAAGTTATTAAGATTTATTTATGGATGCTGGTTATTTATTTGATTAGACGTTTTGGCTTTCTGCGAAGACCTTTAGAAGACTGAGAGATGTTATGGTGATGAAAATGACATTGCTTTTTATAACTATTTAAGGTATTTTGATTTTGTATTTAATATCATTCTCCAAGTGTTGAAATCATCAGACAAAGTTCATCCATTTGTAATACATTGGAGGCAGAATAAGATTCGATAAATAACCGAAGATGTATTGTGCATCATATCGCTCTCATCCAAAACTCTCCTACTTACAACACTGAAGCTATTATTATAGAAAAGACCCCTAGGGTGAACATCAAGTGTTGACACATTACACATTGAACGAGATTCTTTGCAGCATTTGGTCTTTTGTATTATTTATTCACATCGGGGATTAAAACTCCTCCTAGTCTATTAAACTTGTGTTTTGTTCCCACTTTCTTATCAAAAATCTTATGATTTCCCATATTTTCAGCAAGCACTGGAAGCCTTAGACAAGTCCAGTCATCAAGAATTTTCAGATAATAAATGGCTGCTTCAAGAGGTTATCGTTTTCACTTATCCAAAAAATTCAATAGCAAGATGTGTATTTTATTGAGATAATTATGAGATTTCTGGTCTCTTATTTAATTAAAAAGCCTATACAAAACACCAATGGTTTATCTAACAGAATTTCAGTGTAGTTGCTTGTATGTTCCAGTTTCCATATTTTGCTGGCGCATTTTAGCTAAATTCGTGGAATAATTTTGGACAATAGTCATATGTGGTTATTCCCTATGACAGTCATTGAGTAATGTAGCCATTCCATCACTAATAAATAAATCTCGTGAATTTGGAAACAATGAGTTGTTTTCAATGATAATTTAATCCGTATGGGGATTTTATTTTAGATTCAGATCCACAAAGAACACCTAAAAGACCTGTTTGCGATTGTGGAAGATCTAGAGAAGCAGAATGTTGAAATGATGAGTGATTTGCTAGCTATTCAGTTTGAAGATGTGCGAATCAGCAGGTATCTTAAGTAAAATCAATCAGATTGCATATTCAAATTAATGCTCTAAGATTTTTATGCCTGATTTTTACTTAATTTGTAAAAATTGCAGTTACAAGTATTTTCCAGAAGTTGCTGTGGGATAGTAATCAACAACAAGGTCATATGAGTTTGAAACTAAGGTAAACTGAATATGCATTAATGTATGAAGAATCTTCTTTGATTTTAAACTATTGAACGTTTTTCTTTGCTTTTAGAGATTTCTTCACAGCGTGCAATGATAACACTGACGAAGATGATGGTGACGATGGTGACGATGATGTTGATGATGATGATGCAAATTTCGATGGAAAAAGTTATGAAAAAGAAATTATCCCTCATCCTCAAGATGATATTGAGAATGAAGATTCAAAGTGGCTTGATAATTATTTTGCAAGTTTTGGTGATGACACGCAGGTAGAAAGTATTGGGGTTTATTTCGAAATCTTTCTTATTTATTTTGTCTTATGTATTATTTTTGCTTCAAAACATGATAGCCTACAGGAAGGGCATCTGGAATCGAAGAGGAATGTAATGCCATGTTGTACAAGTATTGCCAATTTTATTTTTTAGGAGAGCATGAAACTGACTCCATATGATATGCAGATGCTTTGTATTGTTGGCAAGAAGAAGGTTATCCACCATGAAGTATCAGAGAAAGATAGGGAACGACTTAATGCAATTCACCAAAATGATGATGATAAAAGACATTTGATTTGGATGTCAAATAGTTTCTCTTGAGTTCAATTCATTTTCACATCATCTCTATTATGGATCCGTTCTTATCTTAAACGAAAAATGACATGAAGTCAAGCTCGTTTCTATTGATGACAAAGGAATACGAAATCTTGTTCAATATTAAATTATACAATTTTCCATGTGGTGCAACAATGACTCGTCATCAAGCTTTGTGAAGATTGGCAAGGTGAATGCCTTCGTCTGATAATTCAGCCTAAGAACCATTGCAGTATTGTGGAATTAGAATACAAACACAGAATTTTCCGAGCATTTTGTTTATTATGAAACTACTTCAATTTTTGTGCAAAAATACTGTAACGTAAATAATGGAATTTTGGAAAACAGGAAGCAGAGAGAAGGACTATTTAAGTGCTTGTTCGCAGAAATTCGATGTTTCTCTTGTGGGATGTTCTAAACTAGAAAATAATAAAGTTTTTTCTTTGTAGTTGATCTCACCTACTTTCCTCTCAATATAATTATGGCATTTTGCTTAAATCTTGCAAAGTCACAAGTAGGTTTGGTAGAATTTTAGGTTTCTTTCAGAGCACCTCTTGAGGATTTTAGTTCTTTTGGCGATTACTGAATTTGCTAACATTATGTTGTTTCCAACTTGCTTTGCTATATTGTTTTCCAAAGTACCACCCGTTATATACTTTCTATAAAACTGCAAATAGATTCTTCAAAGATGGAACCCACTAGTACGAAATAGTCTTACATAACTTGTTGTTGTATAAAATTTTCGAGTGAGAGAAATGGAATAAAGCATATATGTTAAACTAAAACTCAACATCGATCTTATAAACATTGCAAACAATACAAACACAATGGAAATATGTTGTCAACTGTACGTAGAAAACGAGAGAATGCCCAATAGAATCAGCTAGGTAAACACCACCTTAACCTAAGTATATTATTTGATTAGTGTCTTAGTGCACTTGTTAATATATTTTTGCTTTTCCCTTCAGCATCTACCTGAAATATCTTAGTGTTGAATAATGTTAGAGAATTTCATGAGGTGCAGTTACATTTTTCTTAGCTTTGGTATTGTTGAAGTGTTTAACGACAGTCAGGAAGCTACTACCGTGTGATATGATCAATTCCCTTTGAAACCTCAATCTTGTCATTGATTTAAGTCTGTTTCATTTCATTCTTTTTATGCTATTGACTCAATACTCTCATTACAAAGTAGAGCTCCCGAGAACCTGTTTTGTCTCTTATTCACATATGTCAGAACTTAACCCAAATTATAGAATTCAATATAGTACAGCGCTGCCAGACGGCCCTGTTGATGGATGCATGTTGCGTCTAAGTTAACTATGTTTTCCCACTGACAGAATGGACTATATGCTACGCTGGCTATAGGCCTGTAGTGACACGATCAAACATAGGAATCGATAAAAAGCCATGAGGCGGGAGTTTGATGCATGTGGTGTTGGACTTTGAACTTTGTGACCCTCATTGGTATCAAAAATAAAGCTGCTTCTAGTCTTTTTCGAAGGAGCATTTGTCGATTTATGAAATGATGAACAGTTAGCTTCAGTAAACCTCTCATCATTGCTTCAAGCTATAAACTAGATGAAGCAAAGAAACAATACAAATTGATCCAAATGAATCCACTTACTTTCGTCTTCCCCCTGTGATGTGGGGAACTTTTTTCAGGTTTCATCCTCAGTTTTTCTTTGCTGCTTTTGGCAAAGCCATCTTTACAGATCCACACGCAGAGCAACTTGGGCATATCTTCGTTAGCTTTTCTTCCTTCTTTGGAATATACCAACATCTGATGCATCTGACGCGGTACTTCTTCCATCTAATCCCACAGGCATTGCACAAATGTGTGCCATCTTCGGCATCTCTCCACAATGGTGTCTTGTTTGTTCCACATGATGCACATTCTTTTTCAACATTGATAGGTACAACTCCAAGGAAGTCTTCACAACTTGGTGACGAAGAACTGAAGGACAACGAGTCGGCACTATCTTCACTACAAAAGGGCTCAGAAACTGATGACCAAGAGTTGCATCTTGAATTAAATAAACGTACTGGGGTTTTGCAGTTCCTCCTTCTTCCATTGCGTTTGTTTGAGAGTTTAGATTCAGAGCATGGCTGAGATTTTGGCCTTTTTTTGGATGACGAACAACTTGTGAAGATAGAGTTAATGAAGACGTCGGGGGTGAATTCTTCCAAACTTACCGATCGCTTGATACCAGACCGCATTGTAAAAACAACTCCATTTATGCTTGGATCGGATTTCATAGCACTTTTCAGCGGGTGAAGGGGTTTTCTGGGGGTTGTTCGTCCAGAAGATGATTCCTTTGGTTTGAAGTGTGGAGTTAGCTGAACCACTTCTTCTGATGACAGTTGATTTTCATTTTGCAGTGCATTTCCATCAACGGCATCAATATTTTTGAAAGTGAACCTCTCATTTACAGTCTCACATCCTCTAAAGAGAGATAAAATTCATTTTTATTGGAGATGCATCGGAATGGAGCATATAAAACCTATGATTCACATGAGGAAAGTTATTTCCTTTTGGATGACAATTTCAATGATAGCTAGATTTTTTCAGTGTGAATGGGATTTGAATGAACTTTCAAGCAAGAGGACGCATAGAATTCCAAACGATTTTTAAGATTTCAATTCCCGATTGCCTAGAATTAACGAGAATTAATATTGGCTGAGAATGACAAACAAATTCATGGGCACTTAGAGAATCCTCAAGGGAATGTCGATCTTGTAGTAAAATTGTTTACTATCCGATAACGATGATATGTCTTGTCTACTTAAATTAGCTCTATCTTCATGCCCTATGAATGATATGTCTTTTGTAGGAAAGATTTTAATTATAACAAAATTATTTAGCATTAATTCAATCTATATATCTCGCGATGAAGGGCAAGCGCATGTGGATCAACATCCTACTCCTACTCTAAAACTCATCATCACATGAAAAAGGTTCGATAAAGAAGTGAATTGTCAAAGCTAAGCAATAAGAAGTTATTGAGAAGTTTAATAAGCTTTTTCTGTTAGGGCATGAGCTCCAATCTCATGTTGGCTCTACTCTCAGGACACGTGGTA
This sequence comes from Mastigias papua, assembly GCA_964019165.1. Lineage (NCBI taxonomy): Eukaryota > Metazoa > Cnidaria > Scyphozoa > Rhizostomeae > Mastigiidae > Mastigias > Mastigias papua. The sequence goes on from OZ025276.1 coordinate 15,579,098, forward strand.
GTCGATTCTCTTGCTAAAGAATGGCAAAGATTTATTTAGCAAAATGGCGCAAATACTCTAGCATCGCACTGATACGTCTAAGAATAAGATAGAAAGCAAGTATTAATACCTTATTGATGCACTTGAGAATTTGTTGCAAAGTGAGAAAACTTCGTCGTCGATATCTTGTCCAGGCCCCATCTTGATCGGCTGCCAATGTTCATCAGCAAAATTCATTCTGATTTTACGAGGTTTTGCTGGTCTTTTTGCTATCAGAAATGGTCTGTTTTCTTTATCTTGCAAGCTGCTTTCCATCGTGCTATGTTTGTCAGACATAGATATAAAATGCGCTTTTTCAATTATCAAGAGTTCTATCTCTTTGCAGCGATTCCTTTGAAATTATAATGAATCTGACGTGTTCACAAATAGGCGGGAAAATATCAAGAGCTAGTTCCCAGGAATGTGTGAAAAGCAGACTTTCTTATTTGGACAGAGATGATCATGAGTTTGAATGATATTACTCAATGATTTATCTATCAAAGTTAGAGAGTAGTTAAATGACGTAGAAATCTCTCATCCTAATTGTTGTTTGTGTGGAATAGTAAATAGATTTTAATTTAACCTTGATGTTCTTTGCATTACACATATGAAAGTTATCAACTACTTAGGATTTGAGGCTCTTTCCTTGACATACCTATCATGAATTTTATGTTGTCAATATGAATGATCTTGAATAGTCGCCTTGTTTTCTGTTACCACTTTCTTCTGTGCGCACAGTCTCTGTCTCTTTTTTCTTTATCCCTGGAGCTTAAACTCACTGGGTCTCTTTGTCATCAATGTCACAAATGGAAGATATCCATTCTCACTGGAAGATATTCTTGATAGTTATGTTGAGGTAGGGAGCCTTCTATCATTAAGAACTCCATAAAGCTTTCTTGATCTTGTCTTCCCCTCTCCCCTTTGCATTTTCTAGGATTCGGGGGTTTCCACCAAGCAAGTCAGCCCCAGGTTTTTATATCGGCATCTCTACTTCCTGACAAGGATATTTAATAGCAAAGAGAAAATAAACCCAAATAATTCTATGGAGCAAGATCATTTTCAGGGAGGTATGCAAGCTAGGTGAAGTGTGCTTAAGTCATAATGCTGCTATCAAGTTTCTTCATTAGGACAACTCCATTTTCCTGCTTGGAGTTTATTGCTGCTCTCAACCTTCTGGATCTCACTTTCGTGGGATGAAATTTCTCATATCAATCTCTAAGGCTGGACTGCACGGAGATTGGGTGAAATTAACAGGTTTGCGCATGCACTAAGATACCCCGCACAAAACATTATCTATAGAATAGCCTATCCACCAGGAGATGGGATGACTTGTGTGAATGCATGCGGTGCTTTCATCTCATTTGCACGTCCAAAGGCTCGCATAGGCTGGAAGGTGGGATAAATATGTTTATATCATATAAGCATGCCCTACAAGTGCCTTACTGTTAGTTTAGCCTGCATTATGCAACTTGCAGTGGCCACGTGACCATTCCGTGTTGTGGTAGTTGTAGGAGTTGTGCGAAAGGTGTTGAACTGCGAGGTAAACATCATGGCGTTCACTTCGCTGATGAGAGCATTGGATCTTGCAAAGATGCCCGCACGAACTGCCTTGTCAAGAGTCCCGGCTGCACTTTACCATCCCAATGTAAGTATAAATCTAATGGGAGATATCAAATGTAGAGTTTGAAGGTTTCATTGTGATGGAAAGGTGATCAGCTAGCAGCTATACTTCATTACATTAACTCTGCGTTTTAGGTTTTCAACGTTTAGTAAGTCGCATGAGCTAACTGAATCAGCTTGTATTTGATGGTGCTACTAGTTACAATAGAGGTGGCTATTGACTCCAACTGCCTTTTGCCCCAAGGACATCTCTCAAGCTTAGTTATGTAATGCAAGTAGGTTGTTGTTGTTTACGCTAATCAAGTGTTATGGTTGATTGTAGGTGATAGATCATTATGAAAACCCAAGGAATGTAGGGTCCTTGGATAAAAATGACAATGATGTTGGCACAGGGTTAGTTGGTGCCCCAGCATGCGGAGATGTGATGAAATTACAGGTATTCCTATATATAATGCCATCCTAGAAATTCTTGGAACTAACATATCATCGTTTTCTGTCCACAGTACTTCATTTATAGACTGTCCTTTTGTGGTCTACGAAATGAGTTTGATTTATGAATTGTGAAAATATTTGGATGTTTCTTATTCCAGAAATGCCAATATGCTCTTCTCATACAACCTCATTGACTTCTAATTGTATGAAGGCCTTTTTGCCTACTATATTATCCACAAATTTTATTATATTTGAAACTTTTATAGCTAAGAGTTAAATATACTTTTTAAGGAACTATACCATTACTCTTAGTGACAGCAATCTTTAGCTCATTGAAGTGTTAATCATGTCTAAATATTCATTAGTAGTATTATTTTTATTTATTGTGTTAAATAGAAGTGTTGATGACCAGCCTATTTGTTAACATTCAGATTAAAGTTGATGAAAATGGGAAGATTGTTGATGCAAAATTCAAGACTTTTGGTTGTGGTTCAGCAATAGCATCAAGTTCATTGGCAACAGAATGGATTAAAGGAAAAACTGTGTGTTTAGCATAATTTGCTTCTTTCAATTCCAAGTGGCACTTTTACATACTGTCAATTTGATGCTTACTTTTGATTATCTCTTTGCAAGGAAAGGCTCGTGGCATTCCATCTGCAACAAATATGCAGAATTTCAGCCAGATTGTTATATGATATTAATAATTCTCATTTGCTTATAACAATTATGCTAGTTATACACCTCTTTACTAATAGGCAGTGTAAAATTGGTTGCTTAGCAATGGAAGACACAACTTTAGTTGATAGAGAACAGTAGAAGAAAAATAAGAAACCTAAAAAACAAATAGAAAAAGAAGAAAATGAAACAAAGTGAAAATGGACAACCATAATAGCAAAACAATAGCATCAACAGCAAAAGAGACATTGTTAAAAGTCCATTAAATCTGAATCAGTCCAGTCTTTATTTCTGCAGCAATATATACAGTAATAACAATAATTTACTTGTTTACAGTTAGCCATTTTTCTAGCTATGGTGATTATTTAAGCCAACCAACATTTGAATATATCTACACTATAATAATAAGATTACATACTTAAAAAATAAACTTTTCTTGATATAACTTATATAATCTACAGTTACAACCAAAATTGTAGTTCCTAGTAGTTCCTTTGAAATTGGTGAAAATCCAGGACTTTTTCATTGAAGTTGGCAATGGATGTTGAGTCCTATTCTTACATCTATTAGCTTATATTGTCAAGTGTATTCCTTCTAATTTATATAATTTTCTCTTGTAGCTCAATGATGCAGGATCAATCAAGAACACTGACATTGCCAAGGAACTCAAACTCCCACCAGTCAAATTGCATTGTTCAAGTAAGCATGCTTATATAGCATTTGTGATTTAGCATCAGCTATCATCATTGTCATTATCATCATTGTCATCATTGTTATCACACTTTTGGAAACTATTAACTTTATTCAATTAGACTACAATTACAATTCTCACTTTTGCAATGTAATTTTGTAATTAGATTGGTTGGCTTATTATACAATGAAAAGTTAAATAAAAAGTGTACTATTTGAACAAAAACACATAGCAAAAAAGAAAGAAAAAGCAAGCAAACAGTTTTAAAAATAATATAGGTTGGGGCTTACCCAGGCCTTTTCGTTTCACGCGAGCAATTGCTCGCGATCACGTCAACACACACACAAACCAGCCCACGAGAGCTTTTGATCGCTCACGCAAAATGATAAATCTTGTCGAATATTGTTCTGTAATTGTGGAAGAAAATCACTAGTCCCATTGTCAAAATGTGTGAAAGTTGCCAGCAAATGCATTTACCCATCTGGGGTGGTTGCTGCTGAAATTTTTTCTTCTCTCATTCATTTTGTTTTCTTGTTAATGCCTATGTAAATCAACTTACACCACTTCTATTTCCAAGAATTTTTGTGCTTATTTTTGATAAAATAACACATTTTAGTGGCATTTTTTCTTTCAACTCAATTTCAAATTCAAAGCACATGAGTTTTGAAACTCAGAGATACAGATTAGAAACATCTTATAGTGCAATGCCTCTCGATTTACAGCTGTCAATGACTTTTAACAGGGTATTTAGCCATTGCACGAGTGCTTTTAGGAGCATATTAATGGCTAATTTTCATTGACATCCAATTGATTACTAACAGGGCTATACTGCTTTCATAAAGCTTTTAGCATTATGGGGTTGTTTTTTATCATGTGCCAAGCCCATTGCCAAGTAATTCTTTATGTTACTTCCGAAACCAGCATGATTGTGTGTGTGTGTGTATATATATATATATATATATATATATATATATATATATATATATATATATATATATATATATATATATATATATATATATATATATATATATATATATATATATATATATATATATATATATATATATATATATATATATATTACCAAAGTTTCTCAGCAGTAATATATTAGAAATACACCTTAGGAAAACGACAATTGCTTTCAATTTGTAAAACATGTTTCGATTGCTTCGACAACCATCTTCAGTTACAGAATAAGCATATTACATGGTGCAAACGATATAAAGGCAAGTGATTACTCCCTAGGGGTCTTACAACAAAAACTATTCCATTGAGATAGAGTGCGTCGGTGCTTAAAATGAGGGTTATAATATATCCTATGATAATACCAATGGGTGCCAAGTGCTTAGAATGCGGGCTGTAGTATGATAACAAAGGGAAATACCTGGGGATATGGGACAATTAGAGTAGGACCAAATGAATAGGCAGCAGATATATGAAAAAAAAAAACAGACAAACAAACAAACAAACTAGATGCTTAATGTTAAGGTGCTATGTGTTAGTTGGGAATTAAGATCAGGTTTGAGCCAGCTAATGTGTAGAGCTTCCTTAATTTTGAGTTGATAATTGCTTGTGGCAGTATCTAGGATGGTAAAAGAGTCTTCGCTTATAAGTTTTTTACGACAACTGGAAGATGAGAGGAGGTGTTTGTAAATATGCGAGCTTTTATCCCGTGATATATGCTCACGAACACGAGTAGAGAAATGTCGGCATGTCTCGCCAACGTATACGGAATTACATCCCGTACAACAGAATTTGTAAACTACACGTGAGCGCAGTGATTTAGGGATGGGATCTTTGCTAGAAAACATGTTGCTGAGTTTATAGGATGAGAAGACCAATCGTATATCTAAATTAGAACAATAAGCTTTGAGTATAGATCTGACTTTTCTTTGGGCAAATGAGGAGATGTTTAAGTAGGGCAATTTGAAATTTAAGGTAGCAGTAGCTACAGATTCAGTAGACGATCCGGTATTAGATTTGACAAAAGGGGTTGAGGCTAGAGAAGTGTTGTTCAGATATTGTTTAATGACTCGATCAATAATTTTGGATGGGAACATATTCCTCTTAAGAGTAATAATGAGATTTTCGATGTCCTTATGAAATCCTTGCCATGTATTATTAATTTTATATGTTCTATCTACTAGAGTTTTAACCAACCCAACCTTATAGGAGTGCGAGGAGAAACTGAAAAAGTTAGTGAGAAGTCCAGTATAAGTGGTTTTGTGATAGACAGATGTTGTAGGAGAAGATGCAGTATTGTCAACCAGAACACCCAAGAAAGCTAGTTTGTTGCTAGCTTCCTTTTCCATGGAAAATGTTATATTAGGGTGTTGTTTATTGAGGAAATTAAAGAATGACAGAGCATCATGTTCAGAATTGAAGAGGCAAAAAGTATCGTCAACATATCTGCGATAGAAGAGAACCTTAGAGTTATCAAAGTTTTCAAGCCAAATCTTTTCGTGATGACCCATGAAAAGGTTAGCTAGGACCGGTGCAAGCGGTGATCCCATTGAGACGCCATCTACCTGATCATAAGTGCTGCCGTTAAAGAGAAAATGGGTCTGTGCTGTGGCGAATGAGAATAGTTTAGTGAGGTCTTCTTTAGACAGTTTGAGGTTTGAATTATTCTGTAAGATATAGGAGACTGCAAGATCAATGGATTCATTTAGTGGTATGTTGGTGAACAGACTATTAACATCAAAAGAGACCATAAATTTGTTGCTAGTAGCAATGTTCTTAAGCTCAGAGACAAAAGAAAATGTATCGGCAGTAGTGTACTCATTAGGTATACATGGCTGTAAGATGCTACAAAGATATTTGCTAAGCTCATAGTTGTATGTGCGGATGGAAGACACTATGGGTCGGAAAGTAGGCATAGTATTGGGTACTTTAAGCTTGTGGATTTTGGGAAGCCCATAGATCCTAGCAGGTTGTGATCCTGTTGGGTATATTTTACTATAGATGTCATTATCTAATTTACCTTTGGTCTTAAGTTCTCTAAGAAAACGCTGCAGTTTACCTTCTCTAGTAAGAGTGGGATCTGTGCGTAATTTCTTAAATTTGCTGGTATCGCTTAGAATGTCCACAATACCTTTTCTATAATCATCGTTGTTTATTATAACCACAGAATTTCCCTTGTCTGCTCTCAGAATAAAGATCTGTTCGTTGTTACGTAGCCCTTTAAGAATCCTGTGTGTCTTGACATCACTGGCAGAAATGCGATGGGAGGAAACGTTTATATACATATATATATATATCTTTACCTGAGCGATCACTTGTGCAAGAGAAATCACGCGAGGATTTGTCCACTCGCACAAGCTGTTTCTTACGAAAAGGCCTGCTTACCCATGCTTTAATAGTCATAATCATCACCACCATAATCATCATCATTATTGTCATCATGATGATAACCATAATCTTCATTACCATCATTCTTATTGTCCTCTCTGTTAAATAGTATCTTCATCAATTTCTTCTTTATTATTATTATCATAAGGTCCACAAAGCTTTCTCTAGATCTCCCTGACTATTGCTTTCCTTGCATTATTTCTGGCAATGATCTTTGACCAGATATCCTTCTTCTTTAGCTGAGAATACATAATATATCATATTAACCTAATATACCATAAACTGTAAGCTTGAAAACAGATTTAAATAACAATTGCTCATCATAAAGAACTCAGATATAATCTCCTCTAAATAGATCTGGCCAAAGAACAATAATAAAATTTTATTAATCTCTGCATCAGTTGTCTTGGGACATTTAGTCCTTGGTCAAATTTATTTCTCCAAATGTGTATTAAATTTAGCATCAGAAATTACCACTTCAACATTATCATTTCTAAATTTTCTACTATAGTTATTTGGGTGAGTTATTACTTTTTTGCATGAGAAATGAACCATGGTGTGATCCAGACCTACTATATTATTGACACCCTTGTTGTCTATTTCGTGTTTGTTGCTGGTATGATTATGTAATTTGCTTTTTTGTATAAACCAGCCAGATACAAATTGCCTAGTTGTGATATTTGTATTTGTAGACATAAGCATCATATTCATCGATGGTAGTTTATGGATTATCAAGTTCAAAAATTCACCTCCTTTACTTATTTTTGTCTTATGCAAAATATGAATACCAGAATATAATGGATTTACATAAAATCAAATAGATTATGAAGTTTGGACTCTTTGTATGCATATTTTGCTTATTGCCATTGTCATTTGTAGGGAATTTTTCAGCTATTCTGTAGTAGTAGACTAGTGTTTAATAATTTGCTTTAGAATTCTCCTGTTTAGTGGTCTCTTTTGCAACTTAGTGCTTGTTAACCTGCTACACAAACTGTTATTAGGAACTTCACATGGGAGAGGATTTTACTGTCAAGTAGGCCTATGTGGAACAAGTGTGTGTGCTTAATTGTTTGCATGTTTAACTGTGTGTGTTCTCTTTTCAGTGCTTGCAGAAGATGCAATTAAAGCTGCATTGAATGACTACAATGCAAAGAGAGCTAAGAAATCATAACTTTTGAGCTTGGAAATATTGTTCATTTGTGAGACTCTCAGTGTACTTAAATAGTTGCCCATGTATTGGATTTGTCCAGAACTTTCATCATACAGTATATTATAGACATGTCAAAGTTTTCTAGAATATCATTTGATGTGTATCAATAGTAGCCAATTCCTGCTATTGTGTATTTGGTATTAAATTGGCTCATAGCCATTTTGTTTTGAAGGTTTGATAATTGAGTGTTTGTAGAAAAGAATCACATATATTTAGTTGCATTACAAACTAACTTGAAGACAAGGTTTATCCTTCTCCTTACTTTCTGCCACGATGGCCAGGAGATTTAATGTTTGATTCAACATGACAGTAATTTTGTCTTTAAATTCTTCAAAAATCAGTTAGCAGTTAGACAGATATCACTATTGCAATAGGTAACAAGCAACTAAGAAGTGGCATTTGTTCCCAAGGAATTATTTCACTTTTGTATTAATATGATTATAAATTGACAGAGTTACATTGTGATAATTAAGATTCTAATGCCAATTTGTTAGCATAATTCTTTGTGACTGCTTTTTGAATTTGCAGATATGAAAATGGCTCCTAATTTGATGTATTCTGCACACGATATATAAAATATGGTTGAATAGACTTTTAACATTCCCAGACCTTACAAATCTCATGCATTATGCTCACGTGCATGAAGGGGAAATTTTCACGCATTTAATGGGAAAGCTACATTTCTTACATTTAGGTTACTGATGAATTAAGATCTTGATTGCTATGAAACTGTAAACAGTAGTACATTCTGCCAAATTTTTTAATGTTTTAATGCTGGTGGTAAAATGAAATATATTCTTCAAATGGTAGTCTTCACAAAAGTTTTGAAACATGTGTTAACATAGTTTGCTAACTTTACAAGCAGACATCCCCAGAATACATGGTTTTCAACACCTGTAGGTGGGTGCTTAGACCCCTTTAGAAAGTGCCAATCCCCCCTTTAGTGAATTGCCCACTCATTTCTAGCATTGAAACTTAACAGGTATGCATTCCTCTGTACTTTAGCCTTCCTCTGTTTATTAGATTAAGAAGAGGGAGAAGTAGGCTACATTAGATTAGTAAACAAGATCATGGTTATCATTATAAAGTGTAGCATTTTAGTGACCTGAGTTATGGTTGCAACATGGAAGATTAATATGTGTAAGAATTCTGCACGTCCGATGTTATTAATATGTATGACGTTACTCTTTGGTCTGTGTTTTCTACCTGGAATGTTGCTTTGGTTATGATTTGCTTGCAGCAACAGCAACAACTTGCATTGAATCTCCTAGTTACAAGAAACAAAATGGCGAACGAAGGCTCAGCAACACAGTAGCCTGGTTTATTCTTCAACAAGAACGTGTCGTTATTCAGCCTGATTGCTATAACCTCTAAAATAGAGAATGCAATGCTACAGATCTTGAGTGTTATTTGAGCACATTTGCAATAGTCTAGGTATATGTTCAGGCAGTATGCAAGCATTTTAGAATTGTGCGTGGGTAGTATAGATAGATATTATGACCGCAGACCAAACAACAAAACTCTACCTATATAATCTGGGATGGGAACACCTATTTTAATTAAAGAAAATCTGGTTATAAGTCATAATTATGCTCAAGTAGATTTTTTCGTTGAAGTCCCTTCAAGCAGATGCAAAGAGGTGCTCTTCTGAATATGTTCTCTAAATTGTATATGTTGAGGCCTACTCAAATGGTAAAGGAAGTAAGTATATTGTGATCGTTTAGTTATTGAGATTGTGGAGCTAGCTGCAGTGTGCCTACGTATAAATTCAAAAAGTGGCAGCATATAGCATGTATACATCCGATATATGCACAGCATATTAATGACTTGCAATCTTTAATTTTTTTTAGGTTTGTCTATTGTTGTGGGATCCTTCAGACAACCGGCTTATTACATGCGCTGCAAAGGGTGATTTCCAATGCAAAATGGGAGCTAATGCAAGTGCCAGTTTGGCTTGTGGATCAGGTATAGATAGTTAAGTTGATCAAATGTGATGTTATTTTGCTAGTTTTGTGATTTATGGTCAACAAAACCACCCTTTAAAAATTTTTTCAAGCATTTCTTACTTACTAAGAGTATTGTCTAATGTAAGAAGCAAATTACAGCCTGATACTATAATTTAATCTAAAAGCAGACTTTATCTGTCTTTCTGTTTATTTACCATAATAGTTGTTTTATAGATGTTGTTGTCCCAGATGAAGTTCCAACATTCAAGATAGTTGTAGTTGGTATGTTCCAATATTCATCACAAGTTAATAAATTTTATATTGGTTGTTTGGTTTGTTTTGTTCTCCTTTATGTTTCTTTGAATGTTTGCATTTTTGCATTGCTTCTTACTGTAGATTGTAGCCAAGTCTCCTACATTTGGCTGGAGATTCCAGTATTTCAGTGCTATCTCTGTAATAACTTGTGGAAAATTGACTTGTGAAAATATGCAATGCAAAATTGAACTATCTGAAAAACAGCCTGTTTGCCCAATCTAGTACAACTGAAACAAAAGCCATGCATCCATGAATCCAGAAGTCCACATAATTGCATAATCCCTATAGACTATTGTGTAATCCCTATAGACTATTGTGTAACCCCTATTGACTATTACATTCTCCCCCCCCCAAGTCCAGAAATAATATGCAATCCAACAATTTAACAAAAAACAATCCATTTATTTCTTTAGCACAAAGTTCTTAAAACATTCAGGTAATTTCCTTAATTGAACAGGTCAGCTATGTTCTTTAGGACTTTCTTGACAAGGTTCCACAGTTGACATTCAGTGATAGCAAAATTTTTGAATGATATCTTAATTACTGAAGAAATATTGTCAAAAGTCATCTATTTGAAATGAACTAAGCTATGTTTATTCATGCCTTTAAATGTCGATCAGTTATTGAAAGAGGCCAAAAAGGTAGAACAGAACTCTAGTCCTAATCATTGTTAGATATATTTATTTATATAATTATGATATATCATGCTGTAATTTGGTATTGCTGTATATTGCAATTTTTCTTTCTAACTGTCCTGCCAATTCTTCTTACATTTTGATATTGAAAACTTAGTAGCTAAATTATGTTGTATTAACATAATCAAGTACTTGTGTTCAATTTATCATAAAATCTTTCTTTGACTGTCAAAGGTGATGCTGAAGTTGGCAAAACATCAATATTCTTGAGATATACAAAAAATCAATTTGACTACAGCTATCAACCAACAATGACTGTTAATATTGGGAATGTTGTGAAGAAAGTTAACATTCCATTTGAAACTGTTGTATCTGTATCAGTCTGGGACCTACCAGGCAGGGAAGAAGTGGACTTACGAAGAAGCTACTACACAGATGTTGATGCAGCAGTTGGTATGTTGTGTTTGTTCTCTTTTATTTGTTGAAAACTCAATAGCTCATATGATTTGGTGGTTTCAGTGAATTATTGCATGTTCTCATATAATGTCTTCTGAATAAGCGAGATGTCATATATCTAACATATTATGTTGTCAAGTGAGAATGACAGATGTTTGTATCTTTATTTAACACTTGGCACTGAGCAGATCTACCTTATCATAATTATCTTTTAACATAGGCTATTTCAAAAAATGTACATCTATTATTTATGTTGGATATTTCTATGATATATTTTGGGTTATCTATAGTAGTTGTGATTTGGCTATACATCCATTTTCTACCTTTATCCATTTTCTACCTTTTGTGCACTTCTTACTCTGATTACCACCTCACTTTATTTGTTCTAACTTTGTTGGGCTTAGCTTGTCTACTTCTTACTTTTTGCTGTTTCTTTTAGTTGTGGTTGATCTAAGTGACCTGCAAAGTATTGACATGGCTGGTACTTGGAGGCATGATATCATAAACAATGTCTATTTATCAGATGATAGTGAGCTGATTAATCAAAATAAAAACCAAACAGAAATTAAAAAGTCTCTCCCTATTTTGCTTGTTGGAAGCAAGCTAGACAAGGTACAAGTTTATGATCCATTGACTATAATGAACTTTTTAGTGGGCTCAAATGACATTATGTTATGTTCTGCTCATGATGTTTCATTTATTAAATAGTGTTGTTGTATGATAATTGCACTATAGCATTATTCATCTTGAACCAAACTGAATTTGCAAACTCCTAGTAAGTAGTATGTGATTCATTTTTGAGAAGCATATAAGTTTCAGGTGTCATGTAATGTTATTAATTATGTTGAGTTGCTTTTCAAGGTAGAAAATGAAGTAGAATCAGAAAATGAGAAGATGAAAGCTATCAAGGCTTTGGAAGAAACTGCAGAGCAGCATGGTTTTGTTGGATGGTATGTTTATCATCTGTTTTATAATTTTTTCCTGATTTTTCCATTTCACTTATGCGAGTAATACAACTAAGGTCAGAAATTTATTGTTGCTGAATCATGTGCTTCAGACTGATTCTCTTATTTTAGTGTCTGTGTCTCTGCAAAAGAAAATGATGGTGGAGTTCATGCAGCAATGCAGAGTTTGATTAGATATCTGCTTGAGAAAAAGTACAGTAGTAGGATGCAGAAGTCAAAGAAGACTAAAAATAATGTTTTCATGTCATCTTCTGATGCAGAAAAGTATGCAAAAACATTGGGGAGTGCTGAAGATCATACATTTGTTAAACTTGAAAGAACCAACTTAAAGGAGGTAGACATTTATTTTCTCATTTTTGCTGCATTCCATATTGTTTAAGTTTTTCTAGTTGTTTTTAGTGATGATGTTTGTAGCAAATATTTAATGATATTTTATAAATATTTTATGTAATTCATAGTTGAGTTCATTAAGGCTCAGTTCCACTCTGATGTTAGCTCTCTCAAAACTGTCACCAAACTATATGATAGATTAAAAGGCAGACAGATAAGTTAGATTAATTTGTTATGAAATTATCACAGTATGTTTGTTCTGCTTTTATTGATGAATATCTTCATAATTGGGTAATTAATTTTAAAAGAAATTTACTGTTAGTTGCTTCATATTTGTATTTTTTGGCACAACATGAAAACACTGCCATCTTTTAGTTTGATATCCCATTTGAAGTTGCAAATTCTAAAGTGAAGATAATTGAGAAAGCCACGTTGCAATTCCTGGTCATTATGCGAAATTTCAAGAAATCTTGCAGTATTGCTGGTCTCACTGATTCCTATAAATCAAGCACAGAGGAGTGTATTACATCATTAAGGGAACATATCAAAAGTGAAATAGGAGAGGATTGTCTGCAGGTTAATGAATTTTGTCACCTATGTAATTATCTTTCTAAGTGACTCTTGAGTGGAGCCATTTCTGCACAATGCTTTTGCATTTGTTTCTTATTGAACTGCTGATTGTATTTCTTAGGATTTCATACAGCATGAAAAAGCAGCAACATTCTTTGCACACACTGGAAGCTTTTTTTTGTCCAACACTCATCAGAGTATGGAACAAAGAAAATAGAAACATTGTTGTTTGTGTAAAAAATGGTTCTGCTTTTATATGCTGTAGTGAAGTTCTGTAGTATTCTGTGGTAGTACCAATAGACTATTAACTCATAGGGTATTAAGAGTAATTTAGAATTAATTCTTTCTGTAGCTGGGAGTGTTAATTGATCATTTTCATATCAGATAAAACACACTCCTTTTTTATCTCTCAATTGCACACATGCCCACATTGCATGTGTGACATATACGACCACATCCACACAATAGCAATTCCAAAATCAACAACAACATTTAACAGGTTTTTCTTGATTTTGATGGAATGTGACTTTTGGCACAAGCCTTCATCAGTTATCATCAGTTACCTGATGAAGGCTTGTGCTGAAACGTTTTGAAAGTTGAAGTTTTTCTTTAGTATATATATATATATATATATATATATATATATATATATATATATATATATATATATATATATATATATATATATATATATATATATATATATATATATATATATATATATATATTCCCAAAATTTCTCGATGATATAAGAGTAGATATAAGGCGAAAAAATATATAATATAAATATATTGGTGAAACAAGCCGACATTTATCTACTCGAGTGTGAGAGCATTTATTTACTGATAAAAATTCAAATGTTTTTAAACATCTTAAAGGTTCAGCTGCTTGTAAAGAGGCATGTAACGATAGTTGTTTTACAGTGTTGGATTCTGCAAACACTTCTTTTAAACTTAAAATTAAAGAAGCGTTACATATCCAATGGGAAAGACCTGATTTAAATAAGCAGATTCAGCATTACAACTTTTCATTTAGCTTTTAGCTATTCTTCTTAACCGTTCTTACCTGTTTTCGCTACATTGATTCCTTTTTCGATTAATAAATTTGATTGATGATTTAATGTTTGTTTATGTACCAAGTAGTTTTTTCATTGTAATTGGCAACTGATGATGGATTGGAACAATCCGAAACATGTTTTGCAAACTTAAAAGCATTGTCGTATTTTTTCGCCTTATATATATATATATATATATATATATATATATATATATATATATATATATATATATATATATATATATATATATATATATATATATATATATATATATATATATATATATATATATATATATATATATATATATATATATATATATATATATATATATATATATATATATATATATATATGCATATCTATATCTATCTTTCTTGGTATCTATTTTCCATTAGAGCCTTAAATATGATGTATGTTTGAATGGCTATTAGAGGAAGCTCTCAAACCAATAATCCAAGCAACTAATTTTCATGCAGTTGCCTTAATTTTACTCTATCCTTAATACATACTTGAAAATGAATGAAATGATTATATTCTATTCTTAGTGTGCTTCCTATTCTTCCCAATTTTAGGCAGTTGAAGATGGAGGATTCCTGAGAATGACAATCATGGGGACTAGACAAAGTCTCCCTGAAGAAATCCAGAGAATTGTTGATGCATTCAATACTGAGGTACCTAAATACCTTCTTGTTTTGAATGCTATTTTTATTTGTATTTGTCTCTATACTGCTCCACATTTTGGGGATTATAGTCTGTTTTGAATTGTGTCTTCTTTCATGTATGTGATTCTTGTCATGCATGTGACCTGGTATGAGAGAACTATCAAGAATTTTGTTGCAATCTCTAAGCTTCCCTGCTTGAAGATAGCTATTAAAGCAGGTGTTGAAAGTAAGCTCTTACCTGTCATTCCTTGACCTATTATCTGAAAAATAGTTACTTTCTTCATGACAAGCTTTAAATGAGGAGAGCTTCTCCATAAGTATTACCCTTTGAATAAATCCTCTTATGTCATGCATGTCTTTTATTATCTGTTGCCTTTTTAATTTAATATGTAATTTGTTAAATTGTAAGTTGTATAGAATTTAAAAAAACAGTATATTTAAAGATAAATAGTACTGTCTACCTTTCAATATACTTATTTCCTTATAAACAGATGCTTATAATCTAAATTGCATGTTTTGTGCTATTTCTGAGCTGCAGTTTTACATTTACAGGTAAACCCATCATGCAAAGAAGTCATAGCACAGTGCCCTCCTTGCATGGTTGCTTTAGAAGATGTTCTCACAAGAATTGCACCAGTTAAAGCAAATGTTGTTGAAATTGGGATGTCACAGGGCTTGTCTGAAAAGTACTGTAAGACAGTTGGTGGGAAAGTTGAAAGTAATGAAACAAGGATTAAGGAAACAATTAAGCTTGGAGAGGAAACAATGAAGATTCTTGATGAAGAATATCGCAAGATAAAAACAGCCATGATGTGGTAGATTTTACTTTCTTTATGAAATAAGTAATTTATAGCCTTATACTGTCTTACTTATACAGGGAAACACATAATGTGCCCTAGAATGGCATGATGACCCTGCATATAAATAGGTGGATGAGAACCATTTAGACTTCAGAGGGTCAACTTGTGCTGGAGTTATTATTTTTGAAGCAGTCAAGTATGCTAGACATTTGCCAAGGGAAAAACTCTCTAGAACTAGTTAGAAGTTCTATCCAACAATGCCAAAAGAGAGGACAAGGAGTTATGGTCCCTTCCCCTTTTATGGGAAGCATAGGGGTCTTCTACTCATTTCCAGAACTTTTTTCATGAACATGAACTCTTGTTTGTTACTGCAGACTTATAAAGTAGTAAATTATTTGTGAAATTCACTCCTTTGCAACTCATATTTCTTTGTTTTACACATGTCTGTTGTCACCATTTGTCCCATAGCATATATGATTGCTAGCACTACATTCCAGAGTGTCTTTCAAAGAGAGTCTGCCCCCTCCTGTGCACCCTATATCACTTGTAGCTTGCCCAGTTTTATCATTATTATGTCCTAAAAAACAATGGTGTTTTAAGTTTTTGAAATCTTCATCTAAAGCCACAAAATAGAATTTTTGTTTTCAAGGAAAAATGCTCATTTTTAGTTCAAAACTCACATATTTGTTCATGAACAGAGAGGCCATACTGAAACAAAGCAAGTGTATACTATGTTTTCAAGATTGTATACCCACATTACATTGTAGAATGCACACACCCATAGTGTAGCAAACTTTTTAAAGAGCTCAGAGTATTTTAGTGTTTAAGGGTAAATTAATGTAATGAGTAATATTGAATTTAATTAAGTCTTTGACTAAGCATTCTAGATAATATGCATTGATTCACAGCAAACGGTATCAAGTGAAGTATTTTGGCACATGAGTGGTATCTTGTACAAGTATATTTTAGCACAGCAGACTTTATGCACTTTAACCATGCGTGATATAAATTTGTAAATACACACTGTTTAGTTTCTTGGATGAAAATGTCTTATGTTATATCAGAGATGGAATGTACTGCAGTCTTATTGTGGTGTAGTGCTGTTGTCCAGTTTCTGAGTACTATTGATTCAAAACATAGCATGAAAAAGTGGGAACATTCTTTTGCTATCACTTTTTGGTGCTGTAGTGAAGTTCTGTAGTACCAACAGATGATTCAAAACAAATTGAAGACAATAAGAGACAGACTGACAATACCAAAGTGATACATGAACAGCTTAGTACAAATATTGATTAATTGCCTACTTTACACGAGCTTCATTCTAAATAATACATGTTCACTTATATCTACCTAAAGAATTACTATGGCAATCTTATTGAAATACAAGTAAAACCAACCATGATAAGGTAGGAAAGAAGTAGAAAATACATAATTCAATAAAGGTTAGAATTGAGGTATAATATAGACTAACAGAAAGGTCTAACAACCAGTCTATGATAGCTGAAAGTACAATGCTATGTCATGTTTGCCACATCAACACTATATTCTAGTGATAACCTTACTCATTAGAAGGTATCTTTTCATAGACTAGCCTATGGCTATGTGTGCAGTGAATTTATAAAATCCTGCTGGCTGCCAATGGTGATAGGAGCTTATAACAAAATACAAAACTTCATAATAGCTTGTATTGATTGAGCTTAAGCAGGAATGGTCAGCCATTCATATACATATTCACATGTAAGTTCTTAAATTGAAATATCAAAATCTTTCTGTCAACTTAGTTAAGAAGACATGATTCATAAGTAGGAATCATGTATTTGATGTTTATGAAAGCATCATTCCCTCCATATCGCTCAAGAACCTCAAGAGTCTCATTAATCAAGTCGCCAACATTCTCATTCTTTTGTTGGCTGTAGTCAATCTTATCACCACAGTTCAAATTTTTACTTTTGAAAATGTTTGGAACTGGTAGCAGTTGTCTGTAGTAAGGAACAAGGGCTTCTCCAACCATTTCACAAGATAGCACTAAATGTTGTATGATTTTCAATGTAGTGCATATTATCTGCTGGTTCCTAGTCTCCAATGCTTCCCTCAGTGGGACAATTAGCTGCGGAACAACAGGTAGGATTTTGCTACCACCATGCTCAAGAAGATCATGGGATCCTTGTCTAGCAAAGAATTCATATGGGTGCTTTACCTCCTTCAAACCATCAAAGAACAATGGTAGATAGTGATGGTAGTCCAATTTTTCAATTTCTACCTTCCATGCGATCTTATTGCCTCTTGTATCGTGCTCAAGAGCGATTGGCAAATCCCCTCTTTCATAAAACTTTCTGAACAATGTTGATTTGACTTCAGGACGACTTCTGCTTGCACCTGCTTGTGGAGGGCCGATGATCTATGAAATGAAACACAAAATTTTGATGTCAAGTTTCCGAGTTTATTCTAACGGCCTGTCAGTAAATAAACAATAAATTGAAATTATACTCAATGTCGCAATCCTACCATCAATGCAGTAACCTCACACGTAAGCCCTAATAACGATGAACAACGACACAATGAACCAAAGGCTGGCTGGCCTAGTACCTATCCATGAGCGAATAAATCAAGAAGTGATGTCTTACTCGGGCATGCTCATTTCTTGACATTTGCGTAAAGCCCTGTGTAAATAGCACCGGCTTTTCCTGTGAACTTTTTTTAAGGCTTTGATGAACAGACGCAGCCATTTAGCTGTTTCTAGAGATGACTTTCAAAAATGCAATCACTGTCAACCACTGATCAACCATAGATTGAGCCTTTAACTTTTGATCCCTTCCTTTGTAGTGTTGAGTTGTTGCTATGGTAGCACGGAAAACAAAACGAATGCGAGACTGTCACTACGACGACGAGTTCTTCCTTGTTCTAGATAGGAAAGAACTTGTGGCATGTAACAGTTGAAGACACGTGTTAGCTGAAACAAAAGATACATTTAATGAGACGCTCTCCTCGTTAGTGGCAATCCCAAGTCCATAAAACTCTCCACCTTATCCAAATTTTGTGAACAGTACAATGGATGATTTCCTTTCGGCTAAAATACCATTGTTATTGTTTCAAAATCTGAGGAGGAGCAGTAGACTTTGAAGATATGGCGAAATATGCAACCAACTTAAATTTAAACTTTGCAATTATTTCTTCCTGTTATCATTGTCATTAGTATAATTAACCATTTAATTTGTCGATCTCTAGTTGCAAGCGATTTTGAATCAAGTTGCCAGATTTATAACCATACTATTGAAAATGACATCCGATAAAGGTGGCTAAACTGCGAAAAAGTATCGTTAGATCAACGTTTCATTGGTATTTATCAGATTACTAATGGATGCTATTATGAAAGATGTACGTTTGTGTTTAGCTGGCTGCATGAAAGTGTCAGATAACATATGATTGAAAATAGATTAGGCCACAATTTTGCATCAGCCAAAGAAATGGTACTAAAGTTATAAACCGTGGAAAGAAAGACTGCTTAGTAACAATGCTGAAATTTAGCGTGAGAAGAACAGCAAGCAGTAGGCCTAGTTCGCCATCGAATATCGAGAATAACTTTGTTGAATACCCTGAATCCAATATTGGGATTGGGAACATAACAATTCATGGAATGAGTAGCAGTCTTCAGCAATTGAAGCTAACAGACGTGGACAGCAAGACTACGACTGAGATAATAGAAGGTAGACTTGTCATGTCAGAATGTGATTCTGTGCTTGATAATTTAGCATTGCCAAAGTATAATCGGCAACTGTCAGATCCAACATATGATAGAAGCGATAAATGGGACACAATATCTCTAAATGATGAAAAACCCAGAAGAAACTCTGCTTGTAGTATGAAGTCAAAAATATGCAGAGACAGTACAAAATTAACTTATTTTAAAGAAAAGAATAAATTGCATCCATTTCTGCAAAAAAATTGTGTCCCGTTGAAAAAGACAGTATTTGAAAAGATACCAGCAAAGCATGACACTAGGAAAAGAAGTAAAGAGCGACAGCTGCAAAATGACAAGAATAGCGAAGCAGGAAGACTCATGACTGACAAAAGAGGGCTTCAGAAAAAGCCTGGTTGCAAAGAGCAATTCTCGTCTAACGAAGAACTAGAAGGAATGAAAAACGACCATTGTTGTGTGGATAGCCGTTTAACAAAAGAAAGAAAACTGGGAACTGTTGATTCACCCAATCTGTATGCTCTGCAAAGCAATTTGATACCTACGGAAAACGGAGAAAGGGGACAAAGTGACAGAAAGCTATCAGTAAACACTAGGCCAGTGCATAGATACTCAACAGGGAGAATTTCTTTGCGGAGAGAGCTCCTTCGAAGGAGGATTACGATTGCACAATTCAACCTTCAAATGCAAAGCCAATTTGCGAGGAAAGAGAGCAGACTTCAGAAATTACTGAGAAGAATTGGGAAAAAACCGCCAGTCATATGATCAAACGTGTTGCATTTGATTTAAGGTGCATTTGAAATTTCATACAGGTTTGCTACACACTTCAAAATGATAGCTCACTTGGAATGCCAATTGATTTTCTTGTTGCCCCGTCATCTTGGATTAAAATAAAGATGATAGAGGGTTTACTTTGATGACTCTGTACGTGAATCGATTTCCTTTGATCGCGCCAGGTGATAGCAATTTTGTCGCTGAAAGGAAACTTTTGAAATAAAAAGGATAAAACATGGAGTAACAAATTAAGGAATCCTTTTCTACAGATTTACATTTTGATGAGGATGTATTATTATTTTTCTGCATTCAAAATTAAAGATTGGTCAAATCCAGACCGGCGACTTAACAAAATAGCTGCTATTAGCCTTCGTGCACAGTTAGCGGTGGAGCTATAATCGTTTAAGTTTCATATTCAAAAAGATAGGCTGCAGATTTACAGCTCTTAATACAAGCGAGTACAAGATCATACTGCAGAAGTAATACACGAATAGTGGAAGAACAGAACTTCCGAATAAGAATTCACTAACGTCGAAATCGAGTATAGAACAATTGAGAAGATGACTCTGAGTATATTAATTTACAACGCCAAACATAGGAGTCAAACTCGCTCATTCTAAATCTGATATTTAACTGATTCTTTTCTCTTCATTTGCAAGTCCTGAGACCAAATGTTATCTTACTCTTATAGCGTATTGTCTGTTCTCTATGCTTCTACTGATTGAGAAAAAGATTGGAAGATTGAAAATCAGTTATTTTTTAATAGATGAAAAGCCAATACCTCCTTTATAAAAAGCCATATATACAAAGTAAACCTTTTAGTCTTTAGTTCCACTTTGAAACCCATTTAAACATTTGATGAACTAGCAGCATAATTGGGCCAAGTTTCAACTCTCGGAGTATTGCATCCTATTCTTTGACTATCTCCCTAAGCTATATTTCTGACAATCCATCAGGAAGGTCTTTTCTATAACGTAGCTAGTTTTCCTGCTACGTTTTATGTTGCCTTCCATTATGCACAGTAATTCACTACCAGTTCCGTTCCATTATACAAGGCTATTTATATCGGGCTGTTCCTATATATGGGGTATGGGACTATCTGCCCCCAGACAACATCTTGTCGGCAAATAGCCAAAAATTTTGCCATTTATACTGGCAAGTCCAAAGTGCTTATACTCTTTACATTCTAGGAGCCCTAGGAAAGAAGCAGGTTTTGCAGTGCAGCAGATAGCCCATAAACACGTTAAACTATGCATACATAGATTCATTCATTTTTGCCGGCAAATTGAACACATAACACTTAAAAGTCAATCATATGAGCCACACCCATTTTTCGGGAAATTCTAGGTTTTAGACTTCCCAAAAAGAGGCAGCATCACGGTGGAGATTGAGGGAATATTTCCTCCCTGCCCTTTTCCCCAGCTTTCTCCGGGGATCAGTATTTTTAATTTGTCTTAATTTGGATAGAAAAGGTTTTTTTTCACCTTTTGGTTGCATATTTTATTGTACAGGCTGGAGCTCTAGCCTCATCTACATTCTACTAAACATGAAAACGAGACAAAATTACATTTTTGAATATGATGAAAGCTGTGGCTAGCTGTTCACTCATATTATCAATTTAGTGTGTCAGTTTGCTAGAAATACACCCGATCTTCTAGCTGTATGGTGTAAAGGTTTCTGATATATCCTCATCTGGTGTGAAAATATATTGAAGATCTCCCTATCTAAGCCTCGTGCCTGGATGAGAAGATGCTGTCGACGATTGGTGTAGTGTTTCTTGCTACATTCTGGTTGCTAGTGTATATAATAGATCGAATCCTCTCTGTAAGTATAGTGGAAATTCGTTAATTTATCATAGCTCAAAAGATTTCACATCAGGTAGATTAGATCTCAGTTTTTCGCTTGAGATTATTACCATTATGTCAAATGAGGTGGCAAATATGAAGACATATTTATGCTTATACTTTATTTATTTAGGCAATAATTTTTCTTGGTTCAAAGCCTGTTGCAAAATCCGGAGGCAGCATGGGGAAAATGAAAGGCTGCGGGCAATTATCCATCTAACGTTTAGCTTGAAGCTTCTGTAAGCTTCTAGTCAGACATACTTGCATAGACTTCCTCAATTGATCAAGATTGGACTGCTTGCAACAGAGTGATATTGATAGACATTGAAAGACATTAAACATCGTTGATCAAGATTAAACGTTCTAATTGTTTTAATTGTTTTCTATTTGGCAGCCAGGGTAGTTCTGATATCAAATAATTGTGAATGTGATAGTTTGATTTAGTACTTAATGCAATCCCTTTTCATTTTCAGTCCAAGAGATTTGTTGGTCGCTACAGAAAAGTATTGGACAGATTTGGTTTGACAGTCTCCTTCCTGCAAATAAAGTCATACACAAGATATTTTAATAAGTGGTTTCAGCACATTGGTAAAATACATGGACCTCTTATTCATGTTTGGTTTAGCTTTGGTATCATGTTTGGAGGAATTGCAATGTGCTTCTCAGTTTATTTGTTAACTTCAATGCTGTTCAAAAACTTAACAGAGGATAAACCAGAGCAGGTGCTAACACCTGTGGTGAGTTGCTTACTAATTACTGTCAACTTGATTATTAGTGGTTTATTTCTTTATTATTAGTTGCCCATTACTAAACATTGCTACTGAATTGATCATGGCTGATATTTA
The DNA here is from genome assembly GCA_964019165.1 of Mastigias papua. Classification (NCBI taxonomy): domain Eukaryota; kingdom Metazoa; phylum Cnidaria; class Scyphozoa; order Rhizostomeae; family Mastigiidae; genus Mastigias; species Mastigias papua. Next base: position 15,601,994 of record OZ025276.1, read on the forward strand.
GGCCCGTTCTGATTGATTTTCTATTACATTATTGTCAATGAGTTTGTATTTGCAGATACCTGGAGTCAACATCCCATTCAGACATTTGGTGTATTATTTCATAACACTTACTGTTGCTGGTACTCTACATGAGATGGGACATGCAATTGCAGCTGCACGGTACACATCAAGCAAAATTATATTGTGCTTTGTTGTAATGTATTGTATTTACATAATATTTCTGCTAACTGCTCTAATGCAGGCCTTTCAATGAGTAAATTAGGCGCGCGCTGCCAATCGTGCACATGGGATCGTTTGTTCGCGCTAAAGAGTCAATTGTGTGAGCTTTCCTTAACATTTGTATGTATATTTTTGATAAAGCTGGCGTGAGCTACAAATCGAGCGCGCGAACTGAGCTGGGCCTGCGTGCTCATGTGCGATCGCGCACGTCTCATTGAAAGGCCTGCTAATGCATAGATCAGGGGATGGCACACTGCTCAACATAAATAAAATTATTAGCAAAAATGCATTAAATCATGTCTGTTGTATTGAGCAGTATCTGTTTATAGCTTGTGATTCTTAGTTATATCACACACACACACACACACACACACACACACGCACACACACACATATATATATATATATATATATATATATATATATATATATATATATATATATATATATATATATATATATATATATTTATATACATATATTAGACTTTATGTATGTATATTTATAAACATATTTATCACATGCATCATAGCTACTAGTAAATAACTATGTTGTTATTGTCCCTCTACTGATCAATCTGTTATTTTCTATTTGGCTATTTAGAGAAAATGTTCGTGTTATGGGCTTTGGCTGGTTTATTCTCCCTGTCTTTTGTGGTGCCTATGTTGAATTGCAGACAGATCATTTACAAGTCATATCCGCCGTAAGACAATTACGTATATACTGTGCTGGTGTCTGGCATAATTTCATCTCATCAGTGCTAGCAGTGGGACTATGGTGGTCTCTTCCGTATTTCTACTTGTTACTGTATTCAACAGAAGGTGGTGCTGTTGTTTCTGATGTTTACAAGGTTAGTTCAAAAATTGTTTTGCCATGAGTATCTTCCTATATATTTTGCCACAAAGAGATGCATGGCTAAAAGAGTCTCTACTTTATTTCATGTTATTTTATTTTACTTATTTTATTTTATTATGTAAATTATGTGACTATGGTGTACCAAGGAGCAAAAGATGACACAGTGCTAAGTATATCTTGCAAGAAATCTCCACTCCCATAAAATGTTTCTCCTCAAGTTCTGAAGAGATTGTTTTTGGAAGGGTTGGAGGAACATGCCCCCAAGTCCCCAGAATGTCGGAAAACCATTCTAGGCTCTGGGTATGTGTTTTTTAAAGTTGTACAAATTCTTTTGTCATTCTTGCCTTCCTGATTTTGGATTGTCTGTTGATGATTGTGTATTGTTTTGTTGTATTTCCTAGGAGTCAGCTGTTTATGAAAGACTTTATCGTGGAGACAGGGTCACCATGATTAATAATTGTACTGTTAACAGTAGAGCTGACTATTTACAATGCATCAATGAAATGAAAAAGAGGCCAAACCAAGGGTACTGTCACACAATAAATGCAATTCAACGTAGAAACACATCAATTCCATGTAGGTATCTACTAATATATATGTTGTCCAGTTCTGATGTTGTCATGCCAAAACTTTTTGTTCTTAATTTGCCTATGATTGTGAATTTTGACTCATAGTTTTGTAGCTCTATCACTTTAGTTTAATTGGTCATTTTTAATGCAGATATAGATATCACTTCATGTTATTTTATCATTCCATAAATGTTTATACATGAAATACCCTTCAATATATACCAACAGTAAACTATCTACTTTATTTAAAGCTAAAAATGAAGATATAAAGAAATAACCTATTTAACATGAAGCTGTCCTTCCAGGGGGTCATGTTTATTTAAGTCTTGCCCTTTTGAATCTATTTAGTGTTGGCAACTCTCTTGTATTGATAAGTATATTATTCCAGTACTTAAGAGCCAATAAATTGAATTTTTACTGTCTAGTCTTATGCTCAGGGATCTGGAGACCTTGGTTTGTATCTCTCTAGAGAGCTATCCGGACACAGCTTGTAATAATAATAATACATTTCTTTATACAAGGTTGCCTTTTCAGCAACAGTGCTGTTATTAGTAAGGGCCCTGTTGAGCTATAACATAAAATATACCAAAAATATTAAGTTACTGTACAATCAGAAAGTTAAGTTAGTTACAATAAGATAAAATCTCTAATTTTTGTCCTCTACCTATCCATGTTTCTCACGATAAAAGTGGTCCTTTACTTTGGAGTTAAAAAGTACAAATGGTTTTCTAGAATGTATGTTTCTAGAAAGTTATAAGTGTATTATTTTTAGTACTTCACTACAGCACGAAAAAGCGGTACCATGTTTTAACCATACTGAAAAGCTTTTTTTCCTAAAGCTGAATAAGACTGGACACATCATTCATCATATCACGTGTACCCGCATATCTAGCTATATATTTCGGTTCACCTTTCGGACGCTATCCGACGTTTCATACTCTGACGAGTGTCGGACGAAAAAAAGCTTTTCAGTATGGTTAAAACATGGTACCGCTTTTTCGTGCTGTAGTGAAGTTCTGTAGTACCAACAGACTTTTCACGTATTTTTAGTACAGTTGAAGTATGTTATTTTTCTACATTCATCCAAGGACATGACTGAGTATCTTTTACTTAAGTGCGTTCTAAAGTATTATGAATGGCCGAGCTTGGAGGCACTGAACGGCATCCAGTTATAGTTTCAACAAACTACCCCCAAACAACATCTCCAATACTTAACTGATTCTCTACTAATATGTAGTAAACCGTGCATAACTGTGATTGTGGTATTGTATTGTTTTGTATTTTTATGCCCAGATTTCACTGTGGGTTTTATCCTTTGTGCGATTGAGTTGATCTTCCCATGAGGGGTTCTCATCAACGATGAATCCTTTAGCAACAGGTTGTCAGGGAGGTTAGGGGGCCTTGTTTTGAGTAGATGTCCTACGACAATAAATCCACTTTGTTTGACGGCTAGGATTGTTGCACTTAAATTTGTAGATTTGACATGGAACGACTCAGAGCCAGAATGTTGTGGGATCAGCTCTTTATCGAAGTTCTGTTTTTCTCATGAAATTGCTAATGTTTTGGTGAGTGTATTCTTCTTTATCGCCTGTCTTGTAAGATTGTTGGTTTTAGTGCTTGTCGTGAGCTCGATGGACAAGAGCTCCATTTGAAAGTTGAGGAAATTTTTGCAGATTTTCTCTCTATGATCCGCTTGCATTTGCCTTTATTCGAGTTTGATTTCAAAGTCAGCTATTATGCCTTTTTGGATGCATTTTTGCAAATTATGTTAATTACTGTTTCATAATAGTTTATTTCTTTGTTATCTTTCTAATTTTTGGTGCAATTTTAGTCATATTCATGCTTGCCTGCCAGAAGCTTTGTCTTGAACGATTCTCCATGTTTTTCAAATGAAGATTGCAATGGAAGAGTGAAGCTTGCATGTGTAATGCCAATGACTGGTAGAAGTAACAGATTCTTACGAATAGCTCATACACAAGGGCAGGATGTCCTTTTTGTTGGAAACCCAAATGAATTGCTTGTGTATGGTAAGTCGCTCTGCTTTCCTTTTGAAATGCTTTTTGGGGATGTACATGTTTTTAGTTTTAATGCTATTTATTTTTACTATAGTTGCTAGCAGTGTGAGATCTATCATTGGAATAAATGACCTTATTTTTATTGCGTTTTGTTATATCAACGTTTGGTAGTCGGAAGATTGCTTAGTTATGTTATGATTGGAAAATTTATCTCACGTAAACTCAAGAGATTCTCTCCTTCCGTGATTTAATTCATTTTATAGCATTTTGATGTAAAAAACTGTTAGTGGTATTTGGGTCAATGATATCAGCATTTCTAAGTCCATTGTAAACTGTTACAGTTACATCGTGATACTGGAATAATTTATTTTTTTGTTTCTCCTCAGTTTCAGTGAGCGATTATCATCCAAAATCAAATATGATCCTTTTGGATATCCCTGATTACATTCAAACATTCCTCGTGTATCCTTTGAGAAGATAAGATTAATATTGACTCAAAAAATGGAATTGTCGTGTTGATTTCTCTTACCAGAATACTTTTCCTTTTTGGATTTTAGCGATAATATATAAAAGTTGACTGCTTTTCAGTGCCAAAATTTTTTATTCACATTGAAATGATAATGACCAGGATGAGTGAAAAATTAATTTTCTTTTATTGGTGTTTGTTTGTCCAATGCCTTTGTGGTATTGAGATTTCTTCAGTATTTTAATCAAGTTCTGACCTTAATGTTTTTAAACAGATATTACGCATCTTTATCGGGTGCATTGGCGATATTGAACATGATACCATGCTATTGTTTGGATGGCCAGTGGACTTTGCTGGCATTCATCGAGTATTTCTTGCCAAGATTTATAAAGAATGAATCAATAAGAGGAGTGATTTATCATCTAACTTTAGTGTTAGGCTCTACATTGTTACTAGTTAACTTCCTTTATGGGTTATGGAACCTTAGAGGTGAAGGGTTTTTATCTTTAGCTTCTCATCGATTAAAAACATAATTCTCCATAGTTCTAAATAATATTTATGCATTGCTTTTTGTTGTTAATATTTGTAAATTTATAGATGCAGTAAACAGAATGTAGATATTTTATTAATGAACAGACTTTTGAATGAATGAAGCGGATTGTGTGCAAATTGTATTATAGTGCAATTATAAGGAGCCCTGTTATCTAGAACTAAGTACTATCTAGGTGCTTGTTATGGGTTAGGCCTAGGTGTTATAATTTGTATGATTGTGCCTCGAGGTGTTGAAAATGTTTGTGAAAGAATGACAAGTTTGCCAATGAAATCGAACAACGTAAAATGTGCTAATAGTGGCACCAATTATGACAACACTCCTGGAGGATCGCATCGAATTGTATAGTGTTTTGTTACAGCTGAAACTCAAATTTGCTATTAATTAGATCATTTTGGTTTAATTTCATTCTCAGGAGTATTCTAATAGGATCCTTATAACTTATTTGGATGACCGCCATCTGTTGTCATTTCCCATATCTGGAGCATATATGTGGTTGTCACAGAAAATGAAATGGAACTGGTTCCTCTGCATTGCTGCAAAACTACCACTTTCATAAAATTTCGTTGAACATCACAATTTCAAATCTTCAATCCCTTTCAACCTTCTTTTACAACTTCGTTGTCAATTCTCTGGCCCCAAATATTGAATTTTTCTTACGCTGTAGTTTTAAAGCCCCAAATAATGAATTTTTAAAGCTGTAATTCACAGATCCCAAATATTACTTATTTTGTGAAATCCCAGACCCCAAATATTGACACGGACCCCCGTATGGAGAAGTAGGGAGTACCCCCCTGAAATCATTCGCTGGCGTTACTTGCAAAATGTGCTATGGCAACTTAAGGTAGGTCACTGGTCGAAAATCATAACATTTTGTCAAAAAAATCAAATTTTTGTTTTCAGTTTTATAAGGTATTTTAACTATTGAAGAATCTGAATGTGAAACGACCCTAACGATAGAGGTGTTTTTAGATACAACTTTCTTCAATTGTATTTGGGTACATGGATGAAAATAGTTCGGTAAATACATAAATGAAACAGAATTTGCTGCTTTTTGATGTCTGATTTCTAAACAATCCTGCTGTCCAGGATCATGACCCTATACACCATTTGAAAGCCCTGTATCTCATCTGTTTGATTATGATGGTAGAATTGCCATGTGATCTACCTGTGTGCTATGCATGACGATATTTCTAAATTGATAAAACAATAGGTTTCGTTGCTACTCTCCATGACAACCAATGCTTACATTTGATTGGGTGATGGAAAAAGTTATGCTGTCTGATTGGTCACTGAAGATCACGTGCCTAAAATAATAATGGTGGCTAGGACTAACGCAAAGTTGTTCACCATCGGTCTTGAACTCAACCGTTCGTTTTCGATCTATTGAAAAGTCGAATTTCTTGCACTCAGATTCGTGGAATTTCTTGCACGCAGTTGTTTACTTTGGTTTCTTAATGGCGCGGACAAAGCAGAGATCGATGAACCCCTTCCGTGGGCACAGAAAACGTTGTCGACTTATGAAGCAGAAGCAACAGATCATGCCAACTCCCCAAAAAACTGAATCACGGGGAACGTCAGCTTCTGCAAGTGCTAGAAAGATGGATTTCTTTGGCATAAAACTGGACAACATCCAGAGTGAGAGAAAAAAGAACAAAGAAACTATCAATGGAATAGAGGATTGTTTTTTCATCGCACAGCTATCTTCTTTGACCAGTCTCTTGACTAAAGTCTTATGCCCTCTCTGCAAATCTCAAAGTGTCCTATTCGAATTACAAACTGGCAGTTCAAATGGTTTTTCAGTGAAAGGTAAATTATGTTGTACGACTTGTAATGATATTATTGATGAGGACTATTTATGTCAAAGAGTTGGAGGATCAAAGTCAACAAGGGCCCCTTTTGAAATAAACAGCAGAGCAGCAATGGCTTTCAGGGGAATTGGATGTGGATTCAGTGCTATGAATGAGTGGTGTGGTGTTATGAACATGCCCTATTCATTAAGCCAAGATGCTTATACTTCACATCATAACAAAATTCATGAAGCAAGTTTTGAAATGGCAAAACATGTTCAAGAAGACTCTGCTAAGCCAATCAGAGATGCATACAAAGACATTGGTGTTCTTCCAGATAAGAATGGGATTTTAGATATTGCAGTCTCTTTTGATGGTGCATGGCAAAGGAGAGGACACTCCTCTCATAATGGGCTGGCATCAACAATTGACTTGCTCACTGGAATACCCACTGACTTTGAAGTACTCAGTAACTTCTGTTTGAAATGTAAACTTGCAGCTGACAAGCCAGATAATCCAGAGTGGAGGCAAAAGCATGCAGCAAACTGCCCCAAAAATTTCAATGGCTCCTCCAATGCAATGGAAGTTGAATGTGCATTGCGATTGTGGAAACGATCAGAGGAAAGGCACAAACTTCGTTATACTGCAATGCTGTGTGATGGAGACAGTAAAGCATTTGATGCAGTAGTAGCTGCAGAGCCATATGGTCCTGATATTCAGATAGAAAAGGAGGACTGTGTCAATCATGTCTCCAAGCGGATGGGAACAGCACTTAGGAATATAGTTTCAGCATCAAAGGCACAAAAAGATTCTATATCTGGAAAAGGAAAGCTCACTCAGGAGAAGATAACAAAAATACAAAATTATTATGGCCGGGCTATCAAGGACAATGCAAATGATACTGAGCTACAGAAGAAGAGAATTTTTGCTATACTTTTCCACCTGTCATCATCAGATTCCCATCCTAAGCACATCCACTGCCCACCAGGTGACAAATCATGGTGCTTTTGGCAAAGGGCAGTGGCACAGTCCAAGGATCCAGGAACACATAGAGATCATGAAACTCTACCTCCAGAAATTGGAAAAAAGTTAGTTCCAATTTTTCAACGCCTGTCTGACTCAGATCTCCTGAAAAGGTGCTCCAGAAATAGGACACAAAATCCAAATGAGTCACTGCATCATTTGATTTGGAAAATGTGCCCCAAAGCCACATTTGCAGGGAGGCAGACAGTGGAAACAGCAGTGGCCTTTTCTGTTTGTCAGTTCACATTGGGAGCTTCCTTCCGTCACACTGTATGCAAGATATTAGGTATGGAACCAGGCAAATTCCTTAAAATTTCATCAATAGAGAAGGATATAAAAAGGCTAGAGAAAGCAGAGAATGCTACCAAAGAGTCTACAAAGAAAAGGAGAAGAGTATTAAAGTACAAAACAAATGCACAGGAACAAAAAAAGCAATCTTTGGAAGGCATAACTTATGCTTCAGGTTCCTTCAACACATCTACTGATTAAAATTAGCAGATAATAATAGGTAATTACATCAGGTTAGCATTTAATTGAAAGAATCATAGATATGAGTTGGTTATGGTATGGTTTTATGGTCATATTGAACATTATTGACAATTCAATCAATTTTGAGCACATTGTTAAACTTCAAACTCATTTTTCTCAAAATGTGTTTTTTCATGTAGTGCAAGCACTTAGTGAACATACTTTTTTGCCTAAACAGATAGCAAAGAGTACTTCTTATATATGATTTTAAAGCTAAAGACCTCAGGAGTGATGTTACAGGGTCTATTTTGTGATAACTTGTACTTTTATGCTTTTTCTGTGCAGGTTTTTCTTCAAAAATATCTTCCGCAAAAGTAATTTTGACACTTCCTAAAATATTTTAATATTTACAACAAATTTTAGAAATCCAACAAGATAACATCACTCTCCAGGTCATTGGGATTTATTTGATATATTGTTATCACACTTTGTACCTATTGCTGCAGAAATCTATGCTCACTTAGTGATACTACTCAAATGTCATTATTTGTTAGTTACCATGGAAACCAATTATCAAATCTAAAAATAGATCGCAAATTTGAAATCAGCATGTTGACTTTGTATTGGACTGATACTTTGAGGGAAATATCTGTAAAGGATATGATTTTAGAATTTCGACCAGTGACCTACCTTAACTATTGATTTCAGTCTCATAACCTCAGTATCAAAAACGATAACGAGGGCAAAGTTATCTGGCAGGTGAAGGGGCCTAAGCGAAACCAAGCGCTTATGTAAAATAGTTGCATCTGACACCAAAACAACATGGAAGTCTTATTGACAGCGACTATAGCGTTCATGTGGATTATGTTTTTGTGGGAATTATTCCTTGGTATTCGACAGGTATGTACAAACAGCCAGATCAAGCATTATCATGCACCTTGATATGATAATTGCATTTAGGGCTTTGGGAAAGTATGACAGCTTCACATCACACCCGAAATATTTTTGGAAACCTGGAACTATGCATTTGATGCAGAAGGTGTTTCTAGATCTGGATAAAATTGGTGCGAGTGGGGTCCATTATACAACCTTATTATATTGGTGTCCACGTGAATCGTTTACTAAAGTATACCACACCTCAACTGCGAATGCTGGAGTGTACGTACATTTGGTGCTCCTGCACACTACAAACCTAGAAATCTCTCGCTGCATACCCGAGACCTCGGGGAAGAATGCCCTTATTTCAGATGTGGCATTTTGGGCCCAATGTGTAATTTTGAGTTTTTATGTAAGCTAATGGTAAGCTACTCTTGGTATCCAGAACCCAAAAACTTGGCTCTTGTATGGCATGGAGAACTAATTTTAAAAGCTTCTCAGTTGCATGGGTGTATGCATTACATAACTTGCATGGTGCATTCCTTGCAAACTATGACAGTGCTACAGGGAAACAAGTTTACTTATCTGATCATGCAAGTTCTAGCTGATTTAAATCCTTTAGGAATATCTTATTATCTTAAGTTGGATTTATATTTATTGCCAAAGTATGTTATTATTTTGTTGATAATGTTGTCAATTCTCAAAGCACATTGCCTACCTTTTTGTCTTCAATAGTTTCTAGTGTACAAGAACACAAAAGAAATCCCTGAAGAACTGAAAGATCATTTAAAGCCTGATGTATTTGAAAAATCAAGGCTCTATGAAATGGATAAATCAAAACTTGGATTTGCCTCTAGCACTTTTTCACAGTTTGAATCAACGGTAGGCAATAATCCACTTTCCCACCAATGCCATATCTTGTCTATCTACTTAAACATTCTTTTTGTGCACGTAATAGTAATTCATATGTAAATTCCCTTTTCAATTTCTATATATTGTTTTGGTTTGTCCCCAGTAACCTTATAAGCAGCCCCATCATGAGGAGAGAGTGGGGCACCCACAGTGTTATCAAATTCACAGTGTTATCAAATTTCTATGTCATGCCCTACCCCAGAAGCACCATCTTCATGATGCTCTTGCTCTTGTTTCACTCATTGCACTGATAATGCCATTGGTTGGTCAGTGGGTCTGTTACGCAACTTCTCTGTTTAATGCATGGTGGAGTGTACAGAACTGATCAGCCCTTCTCTTCAATATTCATCCATTCTATTGGGTGTGACTTTATTCAACAGCATTTCACACAACAGATGGACAATGTAATGACTCATTTATTCACTCTTAGTTTCATGGTAACAACTTAGCTATTCTTTCATCTAATGCTTTCAGACCAACATAAGAAACATCTGCCCTTTTGTTATATTCATTTACAATGGAACCTTTATACATTGTTGTCAGAAAAATGACATCTGTTGGATTAGTTCCCAAAGGAGCTCACCTGAATCAATTGGCACAATGAGAAAACTTGTAAATTTATTCATTTTGAAATAATTTTGGTACAGATTGATTTCACATTTTAGCTGTTGCTATGCATAGGTAATGTAGCAGCCATTACTACATCCATCATTAATTCATTAACTATTGGCAGTTAATCAGCCAGATAAATATAATCCATTAGCCATTAGCAACTGATTGGTGAAATAGTTGCTACTACTTATGTCTATTTAGTTAAAAGTGGTCAAATTTGTTGCAAAAAGGAAACAACCCTTTTAGGGGCAGATTTCACATTTGTCAAGGTACTTCACATCATTCATTGAAAGTCCCCCAAAGTTATAGCAAGAGTTTACATACATAACAGTTGAACCCTCTCCATTTGATTTGCTAGATTCACAACTAGTTTTGTTTTCTCCTTTGTTTTTTGTATCAAGAAAATTGATTTAATAGCCTGAAGTAAATGATAATGATTTTAACATATGCAACTTGTTATGTGCTAAATGCAAATAAACTTTTATAGGCTATATTAATTTTTGGTGGGATTCCTTTCTTATGGCATGCTGCAGGAAAAATTATCGCCACTTTTGGCTATTCCTCTGAATATGAGGTTAGTAGACTTTGTCCTAGCTCTCAGATATTAAAATCATAACTTTGATGAAATAAGTTATTAATGATGTTTTCATTTATTCTTTATCTATGGAGTGCATTTCTTGAAAGACTTTATTGTGTAACTTTTCTAAGGAATCACTTCTTGATTTGTATTTTAATGTGTTCTCATTTTTGAAATTGATTTTACTGACATTCAGTTTTCTATTTCCCAAGTATGTATCTGTGCCATTGTTGATTGTTATTCTGATTCCAAAAAGAGGAAATGTTCCTAGAACTTATGCAATATTTAATGATATTGTTTAGATTACTCAATCTATGGCTTTCATGTTGCTGTGTGTTGCATACAGTACTATATCAAGCCTTCCATGGAGTTTGTATGGCACTTTTGTTGTTGAGGAAAGACATGGTTTTAATAAGCAGGTATATTTTGGATCTCTAAATTGCTGATGTCAAATGTTATCATTGTTCTGGTATGGACTATAGGCATTGCTCTCATTCCTTTATCATCTTTAATATTTTCTGGCTATAAGCATTCTCATAAGAACTTTTAAGATCATTTTGGTGACAAGGAAGAGATAAATTTCTTCATCTTTACTGATGATTCGACAGTATGGTAGTTATACAAAGTCAGTAAAATATGATCACAAAGTTGGTAGATGTAGACTTGACATGATTAGGGAAAGACCTATACTGAGATGTTTCAACTCATGAAAGATTCATTATCATCAGTAGGCAGAGGTGAAAATAAATTATATGAATCGTTTGGGCGACTTGGCATCAAGAGCTATGAAAGTTCCTAACATCGTATTGCGTTTTTTATTGTATTTGGCTTACGTCTCTGATTGCAGCCTTTTTATAAGGATCATTTCAGTCTTTACTAAATTACATTGCAAACCGTTTTGCCTTGGAAATGATCTATTAGATGCCACCCTTATCTTGGGCATATGTTGTCTCTTTATGTTGAAGCGCACCATAGTCTTGTAGCATTCCATCAGGAGTTTTGATTTGTTCTTGTTGTGAAGTTGTTTGCAATCCTTTTGCCATTCTATGAAATGTGTACACTATGGTCTGGCATTTCAATTTAACTTAAAAGTATGCTAATCAAGTTAAGCCTGATTTATCGATCATGATTTAGAAGTGATCATTGCGATAATGCTGATATCTAAATTACATGAAGCAGCTGAATTCGCCATGTCGAATATCCCAAGTTTTTCTAGCAATATTGTTAATTTTAATCAGTTAGTTTGGATTATGGGAAAGATTGCAGCCACTTGATCCGCTACGCAAATATTCAAGTGAAAAATCTTGTTACCACGTTTAGATAAGTTAACAGCTTATCTTCTTTTAAAAGCAATGTGTTAGAGTAATACCTTATCCTTTTCTGGTACTATATGTTAGCAAAACAAAAGTATACAGCGAACAGGAGAACTTTTATTTATGCATTCCTCGTCTTTGAGTTTTTTATGGCATTGCCTTTCAAGCTGAAACATTCACAGCTTTTCAAAGTCTTCTTTTCGCTACTCGTTAATTAATTTTATTGCTCTGCGATACATCGAGACGTGGTTTCGAAACCCTTTTCATATCGACCTTTATTGTTTGATGTTATATCATAATTTTATTGTTCTGTAATACCTGGACGGTATATTTCAAAAATTTTTACATCGGTCCTTATTTCTTGTCATATCATAATCCAAGCAGGCAATTTTTGAGTCTTCCCATTCGCGTTACTGTTGGTTGAAGATATTTTGGTTTGGTAGTAGTTATTTTTTTCATTTGATGTTTTAGACGTTTGGTTTCTATTTCAAAGATCTTGTTAAGAAATTGATATTGACTTGTGCATTGTCGCTACCGGTTACTGCTGTTCTCATCTGGATCATTAAAGTGGGCGGAGAATACTTTTTTATCTATTCATGGGCTTTTGTGTTGGCAGTTTCGTTAGTAAGTACTCATTTAGACTATCCATCTTTTTGGCTTTTAATTTCAATTTAAAGATACGCATCTCGCTTTAAAGATGCGGCCTCTCCATTAGGAAAATTAATAAATAATAACTCTACCGCTCACAATTTTCATTAATTCGAAGTGTTATTGCATCGAACTGAGGTTACTCATCGTACGGCATTTCTCCTTATCTCCTGTCTGTTTACTTAATTTGTGGAATAGAAACCTCACGTGATAGGCTTTTCTTGCATGTTTTGACGTTCAGCCAGAATTTACCTTCTTGATTTTTGTTACATGATTATTTCTGCTTCCATGCATATGTGATGCATGATGAAATTGCTACCTGGACTGCTAGTAGTGTTGAATCACATTTCCCTTGAATATTGTCACTGTGTAGAAAATTAACCACTACAGTAGCACTTAGAAAAATATCGCTAAAACAATACCCAATGCTGATTGAGGGAGCCTTATGTTATTTTATTGGCTACTTTTTACATTCTCTTGTTATTTTAGTTCTTAATGACAATTTATCACGATTACATTGCTCCATGGTTCGATCGATTTATGCCACTCCCAGATGGAAGTCTTCGTTCCTCGATTGAAAAATTGGCAACCTCGGTTGAATTTCCTTTAACAAAAATCCTCGTCATAGAGGGCTCGAAAAGGTCCGCGCATAGCAATGCATATTTCTTTGGTTTCTTTAAAAATAAACGCATCGTGTTATTCGATACATTGCTGAAAGAGAGTCCATTTGAGAAAGAGAAACTAGAAAGAAGGAAGATAGAAAAGGAAGAGTTGCATGTAGGGGATAAAGCTGAAAACGAGGTTGTTGAAAACACTGAGACTAGTGAGAGTGAACATGATGTAAGCGCAGATAGGAAGACCGATGAAACGGAAATGACAAAATGTGATGAAATAGAAAATGAAGGCGAAAAGAAGCAGGATAAAGGTTGCAGTGATGAAGAAGTTTTGGCTGTTCTAGGCCATGAGCTTGGTCACTGGAAACTAAACCATACATTGAAACACCTTGTGATTGGTCAGGTAAGATTGTGTCGTTTCTGTTTTATGTCCTTAGATCTTTCATGGAAGTTACATGTCGAATTTTTGGCATTCGCAATGCATGCAGCTCAGTGGTTTAAGATCTTTCTGATATCTTAACTAGTAAATGTTTTTGTGTATTGCTTTGTCTTTACATAATGTGCAAATATAACGATTTCACTGAAAGAGTTCTAATGCTTGCAGAATGGCTTGTAGTAAAAGCTGTTTTATGGTCATAGATTCAGCAAACGCATACCTTTGCCATAAGTTTAAGGAGATCTTACATATTCTATGGGAAAGGCCTGATTTACATATGGAGGCTCAATAGTATAGGATCTCCTTAAACTTCCAACTGTTACGGTTCTTTCAATATTCCTATTTCGAATTGTATTTTTTTTATCTTTCTTCGACTATCTAACAACGTTTATTGATATGTTCTATTAATGTTATAAAATTCTTGAGCAATTGAAGATGGACTATGATTTGTTCGAAACATGTATTGCGAACTGAAGGAAATTGTCGATTTTATTTCCTTTTTTATCTGGTTTTATATTATTGAGAAACTTTGGCAAAATGTAATGATATTTTTATTGATTGTGCTTGATTACGCTTGATTGGACTTGATTGGACTTGACTGCGGCTGAGTATCTTAACTTTTTGTGTTTTAGGTTAACATATTCCTGGATTTCTTTCTGTTTGGACTGCTCATGGATTTGGATGTTTTGTACACCAGCTTTGGTTTCACTGATTCAAAGCCAACACTGATCGGCCTTCTTATCATATTTCAGTTTATTTTCTCACCATATCACGAAGTAAGTCGATTTGATGTTCACCATATTCCTTAATTGCTTAAGGTCACGCGAAGGAGTGTAGGAACAAGCAGTCAACGGATTCAGCTTGATATATGATCCTGTCTGCTTAGGGTAAAGGAAACCCTAACTGGATCAATACAAAAGATGTCGTAACTTGATAGGCCACTCACATCCATTGAATTATGAGACCTTGATCGACTGTGCTACCCACAAAAATGATCCAAATATTTCATTTCTCCAATGCTTGCAATTTGCAATTGATTTGCACGCTTTTGGTAATTCATAGATATATGAACTTTTTTACTTAGAAAGTGAACACACACCAACATCAGTGGCGGCGGCGGTTCTTTTCCATAGTGTTTGATGATAGATTAAAACAATGATTAGTGTTTTAGGATGCTTCGGATAAAGCTCATGATATGACACTTGGAATGAAAGTTTCTATTCATTAGCGCTAATTTAATTTCTCCATTTATGACATCTTTTAATAATGAAAACTAGAAGAAACTTTTGAAGTAACTTATTATACGTTATTTATTACTGTCGCTTTTGAAAGTCATTTGAGCTGAAAAGCAACAAGGGATCCATTTTGAATAGATAATGCCATCGTGTTTACTTCTCTCCTTGTACAATTCATTCTATTTCGTTTGTATGACATTCTTATTTTTTGTGGCGAATAATTTCTTGGCACTTTTGCCTCTAGGTCCTTGGTTTCTGTTTAACGGTGTTGACCAGAAGATTTGAATTCCAAGCTGATGCATTTGCTAAAATGTTGGGCTATTCAAAACAGCTTCAATCCAGCCTTATCAAATTGAACGCGGACAATCTCCAGTTTCCAGTTAATGATAAATGGTTTTCCACATATCACCACTCTCATCCACCATTACTTGAACGACTCAGGGCATTGAAAACCAAACAAGACTAAAGGGTAGATGTCTAGGTTGTGTTAAAACATATGTTGTATTGATTTTAATAACTATGTATTTATCACAATCGAAGTGGTCATATTCTTCTTTCAATGCTCTTTGCGCTCTGTTCTTCTTTCTTCTGTCAGACATTTATTCCACGATCATCTCCACTAAAGTGCATAAGACTTGGTTCATGTTTTTACGGGCTCATGCAAAATTATCTCCTTCAACCATTGCCTTTTCCTATCGTGTGAATTTCTCTCTGTCTTTATTTTGTGGACATATCTAACATGGATCAAGTTTCTCCAGAGTCCTGACATTTGTTTTATTTTCATGCTATCAATGCCTTTTAGAAATGGTAACCGATCCTACATTGTGCTGTTTTGGTGTTAGGCAACATTTTGAATTTGAAAAGCACAATTTGATTATTATTGTCGTGAGATATTAAGTATGTTCACTTGTTGATATTTATGTATTTACAATATTTTGTTATTTCAAAGCATGCTTGTAGATTAAGTTTCCTGTGTTGTATCTAAGTTTTCTTAGCTTTTCAAAGTCTTTTTGGTAATTCACATTGAAAAGAACCTGCTTAGCTGACGTATTTTTGGTGTTTTTGGAATGATATTTTGCCGCTATAAGATAGAGAATGTTTTTTCAAGAGGTAAGTAGATTTTAATCTTTTCTTTCATTTGAACGCCATAGCGAATATAGATGACTTAGCGAGTTTTCTGATGGATCGCAAGAATATTTAATAATACTACCCATGTGTTTTAGAATAAACAATTAATTATTTAAATCTTTATATAGATAACGCTGGATTTCATGGTATTTTCGTTTTAGAGAATTTATCAGAATCTTGAAATGACCCATAGTATGCTTTGAGTTATCGATTTGGGGATTAAAGTTAGGTAGGTTTTGTTGGTTTTTTGTATCAGCAGCTCTGTCATTGTGAAAAGTTTGATGATTTCACTGATTACAATCGTTTGATAATTTTCTGTGAATCTATAAAGAATTTACGTTACAAAATTAGTTTTATGCGCTACAAATTCCATACTGGATTTACGGTTGGTGAATGTTATGTCATGAGTTGCTGCTACATCATGATTTAACATCCATTCTTTTGCATAGTAGTGACGTCTTTGACCTCGTTCACAATAATATACAGCTAACTGCTATTCAACGTCGCCTTTTCAAGTTAAGAGAATTGCTTCAATGTACTTGTACAATGTTGTGTAGCCATAATTTTTTCTGTGCATGCTTTGGTAGACTCTTTCTGCTCTAGAAATGGCCTGAAGACACATTAATACAAAACGCTTGACATAGTAGACATGTACAGTTCTCTTCCATCATTTTGAACTTCAATCTCGATCACATGCGAGTTTCAATCTTGATCAGATGCATTCTGTTTTCAATCATTATCCATGTGCTCAGCTTCAGGATTTGGTAAACGTCCACTTAATTTTCATTTGGGCCAATAATTGCTCTGTTTTCATTCACTGCTCCTAATTCTTAGCATGTAATGTTTTGCCGTAGCTGAGTCCCCCTGTCTCCTATCATTGCCTCCAATCACAATGCTTTTTATTCACGTATTTCATCCTTTTAATTGAGTCAAATCCAACTGCATTGAAACTGAAGCGTTTTGCCATTTCGTAACTAATTTCAAGCTTCACGGAATATGATAAAAGAGTCTATATATTTGTTCTTACTTTGGGTGATTTTAAAGCAACAAAATATTCCTGGTAAGAGCATCTAGGTGAGTTGAAGCTGCCCTTCGCTTTAATAGGATTAAAAATCATATGCTTTGGAACTAAGCAGCGTCAAGACCGCGGTTTATCATTTGAAGTAAACTTCCAACCTCAAAAACCAAAAGATAATATCTGGTAATGATAAGATGTACATAGCCTGATAGCGTATCGGATGCAGCAATATGTTTTTTTAATTATGGTAACACTTCATGTGACCGCGTCTTCCTTTTTGTTAGAGCTCCTGATTTTACAGTCATTTGAAAATACTTTTGGTTTAAAACTCAGAAAACTCCACAACTGGAGTTTGCAGGATGTTCGCATCTTGTAAATTTGCAATTACTTTGTGTCGACAGATCTCATATTACTTCATCAATATAAATTTTTTATATCTTTTCATCTCAGGGTTTCATTGTGCAGATGGTCTTTATGTACTGAATGAAAAAAGGCTGCCTTTTCAACTTGTACAACTTCAAAATTTGTTGCTATCAATTCAGTTCAATTCATTTTAATTTCAAAATTCTAAATTAAATTTTAAGATAATACATTAAAATGATTGGAATTTCGTAAGGAGGAACTCTTCTATTCGTTTGAAAAATTAACGTGTGGAGAGTACACCTTGTAGTGTTGCAATTGTGTGCATCTATGACAGACGAGACTTGACAGACGTAAAGTTCAACATTATTCAGTTCTGAATAATTCAAATTTATATAAAGTTTTGAATGTATTTTTTAAGATTATATTTAAATGAAAATCTAGAGGCAGAGCTTTTTAGCGTTTCAGGAAGTTCACTCCTTGCCTTTACCCCAATATAGCGAATACACGTCCAACCATATTGAAGAGTTTTTTATGGTTCCGGAATGAATGGACGCGATTAGATTGTCTAGCATAGTATCAATGAACATTTGAGTTTAACAAGAAGAAATCATGGAAGCAATAAGGATTTTGTTTATTAGTTGATTCATGTACAAACCATAGTAGTTTGACTCGAAAAATGTCGTGGAGTTTTAAAAGTTTGAAGTTCTTGAAGAATGGCGATGTATGAGGAAAGAGGATATTGACGTGCAATGGCTCTAACGACGCTTTTTTGTATTAGGACTAATGGCTCAAGGTATGAAGTAAATGTTTGGCCCCAGATTATAATACCATCAATTGAAGAAATGGCAAGAATAATGAATTATAAATCATATTCAGTGTACTGATTGAGAGAAGGCTTCTGGTTTTAAGAAGACCCCACATGTTCTAGCCAACATCTTTGAGAGTTCAGATAGGTGAAATTTCCAAGTAAGATTTTCATCGAAGAGAAGACCCAAAAACTCCGTGTATTTAGCTTTTGCCAATCTTAATGTTTTCATGTTTCTTCCAATCTTAAGTGAAGTATCTGCTGGGATTCTCATTGTGGTAGAATGGAAAATCAATGAATGAGCGACTTCTCTGATTATCTTGTGATAATTTTATAGTCACTATCATTGTATTTTGTCAATAGTAGAATGTTTCTTTGGCAGGAAATATTGTTATAACTTGAACATTGCCCTCTCATTAGGTCTTAAGAGTCTGCTGTTCTGCACCAATTTGATGGAAATGAACAGGCATGTTAGAGGACTGTGAGGAAATTTCACTTTGACGTATTGAAAGCTGATATGAACAGTTGAATATCATTATTTAAAATTAATAGTTTTGTCATAGCTGGGCTTTAGTATAATTTGAACAAGCAAAGTCCCATAATAGGGGGCGAATTAAGTTCTTGTATAAGTGTGGCTACTTGCCATTTTTGATGTTGTATTAGGTGTACCGGAAAGCAATGCTGATTGTTAGACTGATATGTGAATTTTGAAAAAGATGAAATCAGTGTGTAGACTGAAACTCGGTGGATCATCCTATTCTTTTTGATACGAATGGATGGTGGGTCCTTGCATTCTCAGCGTTTTCTGGTTAACAACGATCGTTTGATAATGAAAAAAATTTGTTATATTCCCTTGCTGAATGCATTATGTACAGTTGCTGCATGTAATCTCTCAGATATTGCTCCAATATGTTTTACACAATTTCATGTTGGTACGTGACGACTTCAAATGTGATAAATTTTATATCGTCGACATTGTTTTCGCTTAGCTGAACAGGACATTAAATTCGACGACGAAACAAAGTTTTGAATTCTTATTCTGGAGAATCTTCCAATAATTTAGTTTTAGAAAACAGCAGAAACTTCAGCTAAGATTGTAGTGGATCAAAACCTCCGTTTTCTCGTCACATTTGCTGATCAAAAGCAGCCAGTTCTGCTTTCAACATTGAGTTCTGCTTAATGGAATGATAGAGACTGAAGTTGAATATGTCTACAAAGGCAGTCCTCACAGACTTTGCAGATGAATTTACGAAAAATGTTATAGAATATTGTGGATATGTAGAGAAAATCAGGCGATGTTCTTATTTGCAAGTGTCATACTGAAGTGAGCAGCGCTATTTTGATGCAGAGACTTAGCATAATGTAAATACTGCATCAATTAAATTTGAGTATTAGATTTTGTAGAGTTCATTCAACAAAATTCAACATGGGATATTTGAGTAAAGTAAGCGTGCTATTTCCCTTTGCTGCAATTACTCTTGAACCAGATCTATTTAACCACCAAAGTGCAACCAGTAACCAGTTCAGTGGGCGATCTTGTGGCGATGTTTAAGATACAACAGAACAGGTCGACTTTAAAGTACAAATAAAAGAATCACATCGTTCTCCAAGTTACTCCATTTTGAAATTTTCCTCCTTTTCCCACCTTCGCTTGATAAGCATTTAGTTAAATTCATTATTCATCCAATTCAGTATTCTTCCTTTAAGTTGAAAAACATCTGCCCTGAAAGCAGTTTCAGCTCGAAGCCTTTGACGATTAGACAATCATCTTGGTAGACGAGCATTTCATCGTGCAAGAAGTAGAAGACAGGTTTCCATTTAAAACGACTGATAAAGCCTGGACTTATCTTTTCCAAATGGTACGAGACTTTGCTTTGATCACATTTATACATTTTGATCATAGTTACATTTCTATTTGTTTATGATCTGCTGCTGCCGAGTTCGATGATCTTATGAACTATACGACAATCTGTCTATTGAATTTTTATTGTTAGAATCTTGTGATTGTAGCCTTTCTTGTTATCTTTCATATTTTTGGATTAAACTTTTTGTCGAAGGTATCTTAGTCCTGTCATGTCTTTCGGCATATCGCAGCTCTTGCAGTTCATCACAATTGTTACTAATAGCTATATCTTAGTGATACAGACAAATTAAGCAGTGCAAATATCTGCTCTTTTGACTCGAGGGGTTCACAGTTTGAGAGGTTTTCCCAATTTCTTGGTAACATTCTGTCACATGGAGTTTTAATTTCTATCTGAAACCAACTGCATGCATGTACTTGCAATAATCTATGCAATAAATTCATCAGTTAAATTCTTCATTATTAATTCGGTAGCAGGAAGATTTGGACAAAAGCTGAAAAACAGAACGCAACAAATCTCTTTCTTTATCATGAGGATTTTTACCACTCTTCTCCCTTGTCTTATCAAACACATGCCTTGTTACCAAACTAGTGTCATAAATCGTAAGAGAGTTTCTATGCAAAATGTCGTCAAATCTGAGATAACATCCTTGCCTTATCAAAGATATCTTCACTGGCTAAACTATCGCAACAAATAATATGAGGATTCCGTCCTATGTTTTTTCAATTTTGAGGTAAAATCTAGCTTTCCAGCTTAATGAATATTTACTTTGAAAAAGAAGAAATCGATTGTTTTCCTACTGACCTGACGCTATTTATTCATGAAGGGATTAAATACACTTTTCCTTGCATTGATAATTTTGGTTTCTGAATAGCATGCTATTTCATTATGACACGTTCTTCGTCATTCTTAATCACCCATAATTAGCAGAGCACCCGTAGTTGTGGAAGCTAATACCTCTTGTACAGACCAGAACAATCTATCTGCAATGCTGTATTTTCTTCTTTCTTACATGGTATTAACATGAAGCATCGTTGTGCCACAGTCAAGAAATAAGTAGTCTTGTTCAAAGTCTTACGCAGGCGGCATCAATTTGCTTTCCTATTCTCGTGTACTTATGTCTCTCTCACCTTCAAGGGCGTATTGATACTTCTAGTATTTTAGGGTGTCATAGCTTTTGCCAGAATTTTTCTAACACACTTCAATTAAATTCAGTAGAAATCGAATTGTACGAGTGAAACTGTATCCACGGTCTTATGATCAACTATATAACAGTTATTTGTAATTTCTCTAAATTCGTCCATTTCACAGTGAGCAAAGCTTTCTCAATACGAATAAATTTAAGATGAATGTGCTTTGTTGTTTGCACGAATTTGCTCGCTGTTTGTAAGCACTGTGGAATTGGATATGACACCCCACTCTCCACACATCTTTTCATTCATCGGTTCACCATTTGATTGATTTTCACTTCATGTTTCGCTCTTTCTTTTCATTACGTCTTGTCTTGCTGTCACACCGTTTGCTTCTGATTGGATATGTACTGTCAAAGTGTGCTATTGATTATGTCTTAAACATGGTGGCTTACTGTATACCTATTGAAGTGAAATTGTTCATTTTGTTATCTTTGATTTAGTAATTCTAATAATGTCCTTAGAACAAGCTAAATGCAAGGAAATAAAAAAGCTGCTTCACGTTTTCACTACATGTCCTTTTGAATTGTTTATATGGTCTGCTTACATGCTTGTTTACATGCTTTCTTTATCTGTATGATTTAATAGGTACAAATCGATTTTTGTATCTCCTATAAACCATAATTTCTATTCCATAAATCTATTTCGACTTGTTTTCGTTGTCAATCAGTTGCGTCTTATTTATTGATGTTGATGTTGATGTTATTTTTACTTGGCTCAGGTTTGTCCTTACGAGAAATGTCCATGCGAGTGAATGCTGAACTTAGATTGGAGATTTCGGTTGACTGCAATTGTGTACATGAGAAGTTCGGATGATAAGAAGATGAGCATTTTATTGTAAGTCATCTCGGATGATAAGAAGATGATCATTTAATTGTAAGTCATCTGGCATGTATGAATGATGATCGCTCTCTTTATAACTGCTCCAATTCTAACTTTTATCGCTTTGTCAATTGTCATCATTAACATACTTACTCTCAGTACTATGTTCACAAGCCCCCAGCTTCTTAAACCCGGGAATTACCCAATTGTAAGCTTTTTGCTGACGGCTCTTGTTCAGGGATTTGTTGTTGTCCCTGCTTACTGCATTAAACACCTTCAATTAAATCACTCATCAAAATGGATTTGTGATGTGTTTCGATTTCCTTACTTTGTCTGTTCGCATTTGCTTACGCTCAACCTCGTTATCGTGTGCCTTGATCGAATCATTGCCATTAAGCTTCCTTTGAGGTACGATGCTATAGTTACACGTTCAAATATGCTCATTGCAATCGGTACCGAAACATTTGCTGTTGTTGTTGTTGATTTACTGCCTTTTGCCAACGGTCATACTGATGATGAATGTTTTTATTCACCATGGCCATCTTGGAGCATTTCTGTTGTCGTCGTCACTGTTCTGTTTCCAATTGTCTTCCTCACCTTAACGTATGCCTGGATCTGGTTAATCGCTTTCCGTGTTGCTGAAAATCCATCGAATACAAACTTTGACGAATCTACGTCGCTGAAAAACAAAATTACAGCACGGGTTACCAAAATTCTTGAATTGCGTGCAACTAAAACAGCTTCGTTGCTTGTTGGTGTCTTTGTGCTCTGCTGGGGGCCTATCGCTGTGTATTATTTGGTAGAAAACCTGTGTGGACACTGTATCGTGGTACTTTTTGATAAGAAGGCAAAGGAAGTCGTAAGTCTCTCTGTCAAAGTGGTCTCGTTTGCATCCAGCATTATCTCACCATTTGTGTACTGTTGGAGAACCAGAGAATTCCAACGAGAGTTTCGGCGTAATTTAACCAGACGTCACTGGAGAGCGGCAAGAATTGCATTGAGCTTCATGAATTGGGCTGCCAAGGCCAAAAGTTTTGAACATACTGCTCTTGAAGGGCTCGAAGGAGAAAAATATGTCAAAAGAGGAAGCAGGGAGATGCTTAATGGTGTCAAAGTGAATGGATGTGACAAAAATGCACCAAATGGTTGTACCCACAACTTTATTGGAGATAGGAACACAGAGGGCTTGGAATGGGGGAGAGACGAGTTTGTGTCTTGTACCGATGAAGAGTATGGTAAACAAATTGCTTGTCGCCTTGATAAGATTGAGAACACCCTTCAGACAACCACCCTGTAAAGGGTATTTCATTCATTTTTTTGGAAAACAAAGATAATGACATTTAATTACATAACTGCAAAGCAGTGAAGTTGTGTTGATAGAATGATTTCTGTCAAGTGAATCAACATTAATTTGCACAAGAGGCTTACACGTGTTTTTATAAGAAACTTTTTTTCGTCCAGCTCTGAAACTTTCTCAGCTTTTTCTTGATTTCAGTACTGAAACTTCTTCATGATTGTTTAAGCGAGAAAGTGGAGTTTGCGTAACGGTACATTGTTTCACAAACACAAAGACACGACACATACATTGCACTCTAATCCATATAATGCCACGAGACACCTACACAAAGGAAGTAAAGCGAGATCTGTCTTGCCTGAATATTGGAATCTTCAAGGTTTATGATTTCTCGATTTTCGTAAATCTTAAAAATCCAGCACTGATCTTTTTTAATTTTTTGAGCAATCGAGCACTCCTTTCTTATAAACCACTTTTTATAAAACGCGTGTGGCACATCTATAAATGTTGAATTCAAAATACTTTATGCTGCAATAAATGCTTGTTTAGATTGAGACATCTGTTGGAAACCACAGCTGCAATATAAATTTAAGGATGAGGACCACGACGAGGAACATTGTAAAATTAGATCGATAATAAAAAGACTCAGCATTTCTTCTGATTCCTTAATGACAATTCCAGCTTCATATTGCAACACTACCATTTTCATTTTACGACATGTCCATTACTGCGACAGTTCCATTACTAAGACGTTTCGGGATTACCTAATCCCATCCTCAGTTAATGTAAAGAAAATTGGGGGGCTTTAATGATGGTAAACATGGCAATTAAAGGTCTTCCCGAAAAACATCCCGAAACGTCTTAGTAATGGAACTGTCGCGGTAATGGACATGTCGTAAAATGAAAATGGTAGTGTCACAATATGAAGCTGGAATTGTCATTAAGAAATCAGAAGAAATGCTGAGTATTTTTATTATTGATCTAATTTTACAATGTTCCTCGTCGTGGTCTTCATCCTTAAATACCTGTTTATTATGAAGAGCTTATTATAATACGTTTTGAACGTTGATAAAATGATGTGTAAGGAGTAAAGAAACCTGGCTTAGGGGCCAGTCATTTATAACTCTGGGTACCGGGGGGGGGGCTAGAATTTGGGAGGGTATGAAAAAATTTCCAAGGACACCTAGGGGGTATGAACCTTTGGAGAATTTTTGAAGAATGTGAGATATTTTAAAGACAAAATCAGAAGGAAATCAGTTCAATGATTTGCAGAAATCTATTGATCTGTATATTTATACGTATCTAGTTGTCAGAGTTTTTCAAATAGCAATTTTTCTCTGATTTATGTTTCTGTGGTATACTGTGTTATTGTAGTGCTCCTATAAATATTCATCACAGCTGCTTGTTCAAATGAAATGTTTTAAGCATAAATAAACTTTTTCATGAAAACTTTTCTATGCCTTATGCAAAGAAATCTCACAAAGAATGATATATGCAATATTGTGTACAAAGGCTTTTTTTGCAATAATTTCCCTGCAAGTAGTTTTGCAGAACACAGTTTATATAGATGGTCTTTTTAAGTAGATGAATGTGGCAATTGCTACTGTAAGAGTAGCAATGAAGAAATCTACCCTGAAATCCTTACAGGGTAGATAGCAACTGGAGTGTGAAACCTGGTGTTACTTATTTCTTATCGGCGTATGAAAACTTTTGGAGAAAAATTGAAGGGGTATAATGCTTTTGGCCATTTTGTGAATTCTAGCCCGCCCTGGTACCCAGAGTTATAAATGACTGACCCCTTAGGCCTAGTAGTAAAAGTTTTTTAATTTTTGGCCACATTTTAGTTCAAAAAATTTCTTGGAAGTGTCTTTAGTCAATGAAAACAATTGCAGTTATAACGAATGCAAAACATATAACATTGTCTTTTGTTGTATCCATAAAGCTTAGCACATAAAACACACTGTTGGGGAAACTTGTTAAATCCGTGGAGGAAAAAGGGGTTTCCGAAACTGTGAAAGATGACACAGAAAGTTCTAAAGTTTCTTAACTCTTTCCTCGTAGTTCTAGACGAAAGCTTTTTCCTCCGATACTCATGAGAGCTTTTGTCTATGTTTGTATGTGAGTGTATGTCTAAAAAATTTGGTGCCACTTTTTCGTGCTGTAGTGAAGTTCTGTAGTACCAACAGACTTTTCTAGACGTTTCTTAACTTTTATTTTTAAGCTGTCTAGTATGAACTAGGTTGCTTATTACAAGCCTGTTTCTTACAAAAACCTTATATTGATTATCAAATATATAAATTGATACAGATTGCTTGATTGTGTAAACCAAATCACCGTAGGTATTGAAAATTGCCAGCTTAAGTTATTGTTTGAAGATTAGTAGTTCGCTATATATTAGTTGCAAGAAATAACTACAGACGGCTTGATACTAGGTGCATATTGAGTTATCTCGCAGCGCATGGCATGTCAGGATGGCCGAGTGGTCTAAGGCGCTGCGTTCAGGTCGCAGTCCACTCTTGTGGGCGTGGGTTCGAATCCCACTTCTGACATATTTTTGCCTTCAACTATTATTGACATTTTTGAGACTAGCAGGGACTTTTGCATTATACCATACCTCTATTATGATATTGGCTACTGTTATTGCTAGAGCTATTTTACGCACTTTTTATAATAATACCTAGCTTTTCATTTTGCCCCAATTATCAATATAAATTCTTACCCTTTTCTGATTTTGAGCTTAAGAATTTTCTTACATTATTCTAAAATTTTAGTGATTTTCAATATTTTGACTATTTTGAGCATTAATTCTCGTATAGACTATAGTCTTACAATAAAATATGTGTAGTTGACTCTCCTTGGTGAGTTGTTTAGTCGCATCATAGTGTAACGAGTTCCACACAGGAAAGTTGAAGCTCAAGTCAGCAAAAAAGTCTAAACCTTGATGAAGCTTGCGCTGTTATTCTTAACTTATTCTTAACGTTAAGGAACCTTGATATTCTTATAGACTATATCCTAATAGAAAAGTGTGTATCGATATTCCCTTCCTTCCTTAAGGAACAAAAGGTAGTTGGGGGGAGGGTACTCAAAAACGGTAAATCAGGCGTTACCTTACGAGTGAATGAGCCCTTGATTTTATTTCACTTTGTCTTCTTGTTTGCCGGTAGTTTTCCGACAATGGGGCTATCAACTCCGACGGGGGGGCTACACCATACCGCCGCCCATCCTAAGGAACTTATGATGTTTGAGATTGATACTGAATGTGGAATATTTGGGTGGCACAGTGATTACTTCTGGTATTCAGCCGTCAAAAAGTGGAGCTCAATGAAGAGTAGCAGTCTTAGGTCTTAGGTCCCAGGAAAGGATGTAGGTGTAAGTGGCACAAGACCCTGAAAGGATCTGCTACAGCTGTGTGCTAATGACTCGATGTTTTACTAGTACCCAACTTATGAGCCTTGGTCATATTAAGTTCCAGCTCTTTTTTGTTCCATTGTCATTTTATAAAGTAGCATGAATTATTTTGAACAGTGATTTCAAGAAACTGGACTCAAGGCCTAGTAGTGAATGTTTTTTACTTTTTGATCTTTGGTCACAATTTAACTCCAAAAGTTTCTTAGAAGCTTCTTAAGTCGATGAAAATAATTGCAGTGATAATGAAAGCAAAACAGAAAACATTGTCGTTTGTAGCGACCGTAAGGTCTAGCACATAAAACGTTCTATATTGGAAACTTGCTAAATTTTCTTAAATGTTTTGGATGTCTTGTTCTATGTTTCTTGTCAACACGTTTCTTATAAAAACAGCGTGTAGTTCTGCAGTAAGTGTATTTGATTATATCATTCCATTTCTCTTTGTTTATTAATCTCCACAACTTGGCATCAGTTGTTACCAAATGTGTGTCTTGGAAGCCTCTTTTTATCATCTGTTTGTCTTTTTCTATCATTTGTTTTATCGTCACCAGTGCTTTATAAACGCCTAATTTGTTGTCGTTTACGATGAACATCATTTGCAAGGTGGACAAGCACGTAGCAAATTTGGTCTTCTTTTGAAAGTTGGGACCCCTTTTTCTTTAAATGAAGCAGAGTTGCTTACTCCTTCATAAGTAGCCTTGCTGCTCCCACTACCAGCTTTTTGTAGTAACAGTTACTTTGGTAAATCAATGCTTAATCCCTTGAAATTGAAACAGATGTTATTGAATTGTGAAGTTGAATAATATACATATGTTTTATGAACTGAACGTCGAGTTGAAATGAGTAGAAATTTCAATATTGTATAGAGCAGAATAGTAAACACTGCTTCTTTTTTAGAAAGCAAATATCTCTTGATGAAGATCGATTCTTGCTTTATTGATAAATTCAATTTGACAGGATATCTAATCAAAATGGTTTCGATCACCTGCAACAGCATTTAATTACTTAAGTTTGTAAGGCAGACAAAATCGAAAGTTTTGGAGACATGAACTTTCTCTCCGAATTATGACTCTATTGCCATAGCATTAATTGCTCTGATCTCTTATGTTGGATGCTAATCTCATATCGGTCTCTTTGACCATTTGCAATTGCAATTTTGCAAAGATCATTCAGTTATTTATTTCTTTGAAGTTAATCGAGTTAAGGCTAATTTGTGTAATCTACGTGAATCAAAGTAATTTTGCCAAAGAAAAACATACGTTTCTCCAGTAGTAATATTATCTGCTTGTGATTCACAAATAATTTTTCCTTGAGATATAAATTTGTTCTATTTGTGACGTGTGCATTAGGTCATCTCACCAGCCCTTTTCTGGCTTTATATCTTTGTATAGTGTGTGTATGTGTGTTTGTGTGTTTGTGTGTTTGTGTGTTTATGTGTTTGTGTGTTTATGTTTGTATGTTGGTTGTATGTATATGTAGTCCTACCAATATCCAGTTAAGGTTTGCTGTTTTGCTGATCTGTGTAAGTAACTTTTGCTAGAAAATGAAAGAATGTGATTTCTTATGAAGCTGAATTTTTTAGGTAAGAAAGCAGCTATTTGTGACATTTCGCCCAACAAACCAGATATGAATTCATGATAATCAAAAGGGCGTTTTGGAATTTCCTTGATTTGGCCACGAATGAATATAGGATGCTTTTTGTTAGAAATTGCTTGTGATCAAATATTCCATGGTTTTCCCTGTAACTCAATTTTGTCTTACAAGATGTCTGAAGCGCCTTTGATCCTTATGGATGTTTGAAATTTCTATTAATGTAGTATTTCCTTTCCAGTTCCTTATTTGATAATAAAATTAATTATCTAACCTTTTTAGCTAATTGATAAGAATTTATTTGAGGCCTAGTATATGAGACTGTGAATCATTGATGGAAGAGAGAAACTACCTACTTGCCATATTAAATGACTGCAACATTGTACGTTGCCTGAGTTGCCAAAGAACACTGCGAACAACAGGCAAATTGAGACAAAAGTGTTTTAGCTTAAAGAGACTGTCGACCTTGTGATAGTAACAGTAGACCTTTATCGATACGAGGACACAATTAAGTTAACTTGATTCAGGCAATTGACGTATTTTGTGGAAAAAGTGTTGAATTGTTCCATTTAGCTCAGCTCAGTCCTCTCGTATAAATGGAACGCCATTCATGTAATAGCATTTACTTGAATTTGAAAGCGAACATTTTTTTTAAAGAAGAATACTTTTAAATATACTTCTAGGGGTTTGTTGTAAGCTATCACTTGTTCAAATTGAACCTGGCATACAAATGATCTATTTTTAATTGATAATTTAATTGATTGTTTAATATCACTGAGAGGCAACTGTAGATTGTCATGTATCCTTTTCAGTCATATAGAATGCAAAAGCTCTGTTTTAATGCCATGTGGCCTACGGTATAACATTAAGAAAACCAATAAGACACTTGATGGATAATGGATAGTGAAAAGAGCTGTATTATAAGCCAAATATGTTCATGACTAGCAGACAGATATGTGATTCAAATTAGGCTTAAACGGGAGTAACGTTTCCCACAATAATTGTCTGAATGTGGGCTACAAGTAAGAAGTCGATATAAAAGTTTTGACCAACTATTAATCTTGACCAGGTGTTATCATTACGTAGTGCAGACAGACGACCTAGTAGAAAACATTAATTTGAATTTTTGCTAACATTCGTCAATTATGACATCGTATCCCTGTGGATTTTAAGTACTAAATAAGACTGCATGCCAGTTCACTCATTCCATGAATGCTAAATTCAAATACCCGACATAACCTGCAGCTGAAGACTCAATAATTACTGTTGTTAAGTATAGCTGTATGACCTAACCGTTGAGATTCCGACTGAAACCTTATTAAACAACTAATGCCCATTAATTTCGAATGAATCTACCTTAGAAAGTCATGCTCGAATCTGGTCGTATATAGCATGTCATTATATCCTATCACTTGACATCGTAGATATTCCAGTTTTTCGATTTCTTAATCTTTGGCTATTTCATGACTAAAACAAGTACCCTGCTTTTTATATTGGATTATTGAAATTCGTTAGGAGAGTGTAGAGCGAATGGTTTTGGGAATGTTACATTGTAGTAGCTCATGTAACAGATGCCCACAGTGCACGGTCGATTGTCTTACTCTTTAGGCCGACAACCTCAGCAGTTTGGATGGGAGAACCAATGGTGGTGCTACGGGGGGTGAGGGTCATGCTCCCAATTATTTCTCCAGGGTCAATTTGTCCCGAAGTATGTGAGAACATATTTGAGGATGTGGGAGATTCCTAGTAAGGGATAATTCTTTTGTTATGTCATATTATTGCTGTTTGTCGCCCATTAGTTGTATTTTTCATTGCACGCCTTACTGACGGTGGTGGCCCAAAAAAGGGCGTGACTCGTCAAATCCCTCCAGTCTATGGTGGCTGGCACCGCCCCTGGGGAGAACTATACTGAATAGTCGTTACATAACTGTTGAACCTACGTATCAATATCTGATGCGGTTGAGGTAAAGTGCCTGTAGGCGCAGAGTAATGAACTTCAAATTGCGATGGAATTTTGAAGACATTTTTGTGTAGAAGTACTTGTATGAGCTGATCTATTATGAATTCATTGGAATATCAATGTAGTTTCTCATGAATGAAGATTATATGGTGATATTTTTGGTGATTGATCCTCTTCTCAACATTTATTATTTGGATACTGTTATGGCTTTTGAATTAGTACAATTCATATGCCAACTAATTGACATTATTCTGATCACATAATGTACATGTGGCTTAAAGTGTCAGTTGGCAGCATATTTTAATCCACTGATCTCTTTAGTTCGATTGCTTTCGCTCACATCTCTTTCATATTTGTAATTTGTTTAAGGAAAGTATATTGTTAACACGAGCACACATAGGTGCAATATGTAATGTAACATGAAATAAATAACAAGATAATTTAACACGGTAAACGATATCCAAGCTAACAGGATAATTACAATTGAATAAGAAAAGCGAAGCTAACACCACTTTGCTTTTTTTTCTGTATCTGTTCAAAACACTGATTTCTACGTGACCATTCTCTTCATATGAAGGGTAGAAAGTAGGTTAGCTTCATGATTAAAATTTAAATTCTTCCATCCTTATATAGCTTATAAACATATCGATCGTACAGCAGATCGAAGTTGATTCTTGTTTATGATTTTAGGAACTCAAAAGATACCTTATATGTAAAAGTAGATATCTTTGAAAGTGACGATGATGAGTTGGGATTCAAATGATTGGTTCACTCATCGTCATGTCCTTTATCTCATATATAGTTATAGATAGTTTTTGATTCCTGGAATGAGTTAAGGACAGATTTTAATCCTGTGTATCATATGGGAAATGGCACGTGAATATGGTACGCTACGTTATGGATAGTATGCAGCCATTCATTAATAGTGAATGAAACAAGACTTTTAAGAAATCAAATTCATCGTTGTAAGAACACATCGTCATTTACGCTTTGCTAGATAAGAAATTCTTGGTATGATTCCAATTGGTTAAGATACAAAGATAAATTGTGCCATAGGGCCACAGATCAAGAGGCTTTTTCATTAGAACCATACAGATACACTCACAAATGACCTTATTAGAACTTTATGTTCTGAAACCGTTATCTCCATGTTATTGCAATCAAATGCAAGATAATGTGCTTTTTCAATTCACGTAAACACTCTTTGGAAATCGTCTTATTCTTTGCAAATTACATTGGATTAATTTCAGAATGTATCTAGCAAGTGTAGCGTTGGCTTTTGATCTCAGTGAAGCGTAAAGGCTCTTCATATGAGCTGATGATTGACTTTTATTATATCAAGTCTGTCAATCATTTTCCTACGTAGCAAATATAAGTAGATATCAGGTTAAGGTAAAGACAAGACTTTGCATTTGGAGAGCCCATCTCATATTAACCTTCAACAAGAACAAATTGCAAGATTGATTCTGTGCACAAGGAATAGCAGAATGGAAGCAAGAATCTCACTTATCTTTTACTTCTATATTCTTACAAGTTTCAACGCAAACCTAGTTTCTCCATCGCTGCATACTGCAAATGGCTGTGATGCATTCCCACAATCTATGCGATTTTTGTGCTACAAAATTGAAAACCTCTGGGCTACCGGTGCTGAGACTACAAAGACTGTCAATATGGAAGAAGAGAGAGCAGATGCATTGCCATTGAAACTGATCCTAAGAAGCCATGCAAGTGAAACAAACAAGAAACCAACAGGTATGAAATGATTGTAGATTTTGTCATTTGTTGCATACGATTAGTGTATCAGTAGAAATTATCTGACTTCATACTTAGATCGTTATAATTTCTCTGTGTCTTAAACTTTGAAACACTTGTTTACGAATTCTAAGTATTGAATAACTAGCGTATTTTGATTGCATTATTGGGGAGTCTCTGTTTTGTCAATGGTCGTGTTTTCAGTCTGCTGCTTGGGTGCT
This sequence comes from Mastigias papua, assembly GCA_964019165.1. Classification (NCBI taxonomy): domain Eukaryota; kingdom Metazoa; phylum Cnidaria; class Scyphozoa; order Rhizostomeae; family Mastigiidae; genus Mastigias; species Mastigias papua. Next base: position 15,634,582 of record OZ025276.1, read on the forward strand.
AATTTAGTAGCGCATAGAATATTCATAATGGACTGGAGGAAATGACGTATTACACAACCTTTAAGCAAATGATTTATTTCAGTTCAAAATTAATTGCTCTTATTATCAATTTATTATTATGTAGTAATATCTCTCGAAAGTATAAAATCTGTCAATTGCGTGCTTGATCCATAATGTTAGCTTCTTGAGATAAGGTCGTGTACCATTTGACATCGGTTAGTTAACTCAGAGATTGCATCGATGTCACAGAAGTCTCCTTTCATTATAATTATCAGATATAAAATGCATCTCATCGGGCTTAATTGCTTTTTTAACAAAGCTCTGAGTGATAAATGTCATTAGCTTATCGTCTAAGGCCAATGGCAGTACAATTATGAAGCATAAGTGACTTAAAAGCTGAAATCTGTGGCTACTCACGATTGACTTTTAGCCATACCAACAAACCGGTGATGAAGTGAGGAGAAACTATCGCGATTTTTACTTCTACTTTTAATTTTCTTGCTTACGTTTTCAGCTGCTCTCAATTTCGGTGCTTCGGTCTAATGATCTAGGAGATTTTCATGCGTCCTTTCTTCAGTTAATTAAATAGATCCCGTATTTAAACGTCGTCACATGGTGTTATTTGATTTTGGTCATCGGCTAAATTGGAATTAAAAAGGTTGCCAAAATAACATATCGAATTTGGAGACAACAGGACAATTCTATACACAGTTCCAATCGGAATGATAAACTCTGACTAACAAATAATTATTGCTGTTGCAGGCGCACAACTACGGGGTGGGACTCCTGAGGGTCTAAAATCCCTGCCCTTTTCCATAAAAAGATAAAGTGCTCTTTTTGGAGAATTTTGAAACTGTTAATTGTATTTTTTGTAAAGCAGATCTGCTTATAGTCTTGTTACAAAGTAATGATATCCTGAAACTTTCAGTACGATTTCCATTGATTCTAAATGTGAAAAATATGATGTCAAGATGCATTCTCTTTAGAAAGTGTTTAGTGTATCCTTCTTGTTGATAAGACCCCATGTCATCAAAAACTCCTAGTTGTACGCCTCTGTTGCGTAATTCATTGTGCCTAAATGAGCACAAAGTGTTATAAGAGGCACCATGTGACAGTGCACTTTAAGTGTTCCATTCTCAAAATAACAATATATTTCTGTGAGTTTTCTTCGTCGATGATAGTATTATCTTATGCCTCAAAAATGAACTCCAACAGCATAAATTCCATTTACCTCATCAAAACGGCCTGCTATGAGCCTAAAGCGAGTTATGTTTTCATATATACAGCTTCTTGACTTCAAAGCTTTGTAGCGTACTAAATGGAATTGAAAATAGTATTTGTATAATTTTAGGATGCAATGTGGGAAAATGTGACATATGCCCTGGTAAGAAGCAATGCACAAGGTGTAAATACGGTTATTTCCTTCAGTTTGATCCTGCCAAAGGAATTACAATGTGTGTAAGAAAGTGCAAGCATGGTTTCAGACGCCATATTGATCGAAATGGAAATGCAACTTGCAAGAGAGTTCAGCTAAGTGAGTTTCTAATCAAAGATCGAATATTTTATCATAAAACAATGAAATGATGAATTCAAATAAAATTTTTGATCTTAACATGGTACAACAAGCTTTCTAATCATTTTCTGTTAGATAATCAACAAACTAAATTGGGATTTAAAATACTGATATGGCTAACGGAAATATGAGAAACAATATATGCTTCCTCTATGTAAATAGCATTGTTATTCTCTCTGCCTTAAACATTAAATTTGAATATTAAGATGAAATTCTCTTATTTCCAGAGTGCGATATTCCGAATTGTATAAACTGCCTGGACAAGTATACGTGCTCCGTTTGTAATCGAGAGTATTACCCACAATTCAATGCGAATTCGGAGCTGATTACATGTGTGAAGAAGTGTTACATGGGATATGCCATCACTTCTGATCACAGAGGGAGAAAATCTTGCCAAGAAATACCAACACCAGGTTTGAAGAGTTTCCTTACAACATTATGTCTCTTCTTTAGGACATAAGATTACGGAATGCTCTAACGCAAATGAAATCTATTATGAGCTTATTTTAAGGCAAACAGAGTTCTTTATGGGACAAGTGAGTTTGTAACTATTACCTTATTGTGGAAAATTTGATATGTTCATTGAAGTCCAACAGACATCAAACTTCTATTTGCGAGTTAACTATATTGTTCCGAATCATATCTGACAAACACTGGACTCTTGTTGCTAGTTGAAAAATCAAGTAGGGGATAATTCGGAAATGGAAAATTGGATATCTGCATTGTGATGATTAGGAAATCACTTTTCAACTTCTTGTCAAACTGGCAGGTTATGTTTTTTCTGAATTGCGTCTTTAATTTAATTTAATTCTTACATTTGAATTTTCTGAATGTTTTCCTGGATGTATTGAAAAGAGAAAAATCTATAATGATATTCAAGAAAGATTGGGATAAACTTAATTTGAATATTTAAATCTTATATGCCATTTGTTTACCATTGTACTTAGATACATTTATGTTTCTTCGCCTTTAGTCTCAACAGGACCTTGACTAAAAGCAGCCTCTACAAGCTGATCAAGTTATCCTGTATAAATATGGATTATTATTATTATTATTGTTATTGTTGTTGTTGTTTTGTATTGGTATGAAGGCATTCGAAGAAATGTACCATCCAATACAACTTCAATGAACTTCAGAAAATGATCGAAAAAAGTAATTTTCTTTTAATTGCTTTGAATAGCTGGATGCTCTGACTTCTTGTGTACGTTATGCAGAAAGGGGTATTACATGCAGCCAAGCAAGAACGGTAGTACTCTATGCTTACGAAGATGTCCAAAAGGATACCTTAAGGACAGAATCAGACGTAAATGTGTTTACTGGCCATTGTGATGTTCATATGATGGAATTGTCGAAGAAGTTCATCAGCAGAAAATAAAAAGGAACAACCTGTAATTGTCGATTCATGATTCATTTTAGCATTAGATTTTAAATACTAAATTCATACTGACGACCTTTGAAAAGACTCTTACCCTAATTTAACCTTATTTTTCTAAAGAGAACATTGCATCAACATATGATGTGATAGTAATGTTGTATTAGGTAAAACAGGAAAACTGCAAATGAATATCATTCTTGGTATGAGTCTATCAAAGATAATTACAGCTGTGATAAAGACTAAAAAACTGTTATATGTCGAATTTGTTGCCTGAGTAACCGAAGAACAACAACGGTCTCTTGCTATGCTATATATATCTTTGAAAGTGAAATGGTTAGTAAGAGAAGAGCTTAGCATTATGTACGTTATGCTTAATCAAGTAAGTTTGCCGTCATATTGATTTGAGATATTTGCAAAAAGATCTGAGTAGAAGTTTACTAGATGTTTGCATTTGATTAAAATGATTACAGGTCAGCACGAATGAAGGAGTGCATGAATGAATGAATGAATGGATGAATGAATGAATGAATGAATGAATGGATGAATGAATGAATGAATGAATGAACGAATAAATGAGTGAAAGAGCGGACGACTGAATGAAGTTTGGTGCTTAGAGCATAGTGAATGAAGAAGTAATTGGCAAATCTATAATTCAGAGCCTCAAAAATGGTGGCAAACCTGTTGTCATATAAATTTTAGCTTGATAATCGAATAAAAGAATAGAACTGAAAGAATTGTACTCATAATTTTAAGACCGGTGTATTTTGAGGAAGGTTGTTGGCATGAACATTAATCTAAGTTTGCCTTATCAAGTGACAGTGTACAAGCACAGCGTAGCTGGAGGGGGCTGGAGACTTCAGTCCCCCACTCTTTGCCAACCAGCAGTTTTTCTAGCCCTTATCATGCAATTTTATCTATTGTAGTCCCCATATTTTATTTGGTGGCCTCGTGCCTGACATATGTCAATTCTTTGCATGCTGTGTTAACTCATTAAAAATACCCGAGCAGCTACAGCCAGTTGGAGTCATGTGTCACTTTGGAAACAAATGTTGGCCAGTTTCATACATTCAGCAAGTGAATCGTCAATTGATAATGTAAATTGTTTACTGATTTCAAATACGACAACAAATATTCCGATGGCAGTTGGGTTGTCAACGTGGCAAAAGGTGTCTTAAGCTGAGTGATAAAAATTGTCTAATGTACTCTAACATTGACTAATAATTTCATGCTAGACCTCAAATTAAATTCATTTCAGCATTTCACTGATTCACATACGGATGCAATGTCAAAGAGTGTATCCATGGAAGCAAATTATTGCCTCCGCCATGGATTGCTTGAACTGATTATGGAGAGATTTTACTTCCAATATGCGATAAGTTCTACTGCCCTAATCAATTTCTGACCATGGAAGCAATAACACAAGTATGCCCGGCACTACTTCTCGTTATTCTAGTGTGCAAAAACCAGCTCATTTCACAGTCAGTTTCTTCCCAAACATGATATAGATTTTAACATTTTAACTTTGATAAGTCTCCACGTAAAACCTGCCTAATTATTGCTATGATTTCGAAAGGAATTCATAGAATGGCAAGCTAAAATTATCAAAACTGCTTGTTTTTACTCGACCCATACGCTTGCTGTTAAGTATTCTATATGTTAGCAATTGATTCAATGTGAAAACAAATTTTCAGTAGATAAATGTTTTTGGTCAATACTAAAGTAAGATGATTTTTTGCTTCTCATAGAGGATGAGATCATGACTATTTTCTTTCGTGACAAAAAGCCACAATATCATCGAGTATGCAATTTAATGCTGTCACATTCATTATTCAATACATTTCTTTGAATGAGAGTTTAAACAATGTTAACACTTCCTTATTTACATCAATTAAAATTCTTATTTCAAATGGAAATGAGGCTATCTGTATATTCTTTTGCAGCCACCAGCATTTAGAATGTGTCGCATGTATAGTAAGGAAAGCCCTTGATACCTGCATTCTATAATTTCATCAAAAATTAAAGATCACAACCGTTTGCCTTCGAATTCTAGCATCATTCATCGAACAGCTTCTACAACAAGCTGCAAGTGATCTTTGCAAAGGGAAACTTGAGATTAGAAGACGAAAGGTTATCTTTTAACAATTCACTAATGAAGAGCGTACGTATTTTCATGTATGCAATATCCTATTTGTCAATCTCTGTTGTTAAAACATGCAAAACAAAGATCATGTTGAATAATGTATTGTAGGGTAACATCAGAAAACTGTTGAGGCTCGTTGCATATAGATCTAGAGATTGGATGAATGAAGTGAACAACTACTTACCGTAAAGGTTTAGACTAATCTTGCACATAGGTTTTTCCTTTTATTCGGCATTGCTTTTGGGAAAACATTGATAAAGGACTAAGCTTGTAATGCTTTTGAAAACCATTGAATCATGAATCATGTTTTTATGAAATTGCTACTTCTTAGCTTCTTTAAAATGTTAAAGAAAATCCCATTAATCATAATCGCAAAACGTTAACTGGAAACCACAAGTAGCTGTGTTATCAAGACTTGAGTTCATTCAGCCTTATGAGGACGAAGAAAGGTGCACCCGAAAAGCTAGTTTGTGAGCAAATCCTATTTTAAGAGTTCAATTTAACAATTTCAGTTGGGGTTACGAGGCAAAAAATTGATCAGATTAATCATCAACACCCACATGAATTTAATCAATATGTTTATGCCATCAACGACCCTTTGAATAGATATGGGGCGCGGGGAATCCTTTACCCTTAGGGGGAGAGGAAAAAGGCAATATGAAGGAATGAAATCTGATGTGAGTAGAAAATGGGATATCATCATAAATATATACGGGTTTTCATTGAAAATGGGGGTATGTCTTGCAAAATTGACTGAATAAGTCAGCTTGAATAAGTGGAGTTTCACGAAGATGCAAAAACATTCAGCTTTGTACTGGGAACAATAACTTTTATTCGAGCAGGGAGATGAACCTTGCGACCATCTCTCTGATGTTGATACTTCGTGCAAATTTAAAATATGTGCTTGATTCTTACCTGTTACAATTCATAAAGTCTGTCTGTTATACACAGAAATGCAGTTGATCACCAACTTAGATACATAGTGCATTTGTTAAGTTGTCGAAACAACAATGTTTTTTTTATCCGTGTAGCTATGACAACACATTACTAATACATCTCACATTCGATACTGTTATCACGAAAAAATGGGGAGCACATGTAAGCTGACTATCCCATGATCAATACAGAAAGAAAACACGGAAAATGCAAAACAACAACAAACGCTGCAACTAGAAGAAAACAAACAAAAAAACCAAGCAAGCAACTCAGAAAGCGATATTTTGTGATTAAGTCTTAACATTGTATGTTCAAACGGCTTTCAATCTTCAGTATTTCAGGGACACAAGATGCATTCACAAATATTATCTGAGGACAACTCTGATCAATCAGGAAGTATTCGTACTAAATGTGACTCATTACAAAGTTGGATAATATGCTTTGTGAATTTTGCATCTGGTTTTGTGTGCTTTGGAACTCACTGCAATTTCGGTCTGATACATCAGTTTCTTGTCATTAAATACAATTGTGGAAATGCGTTGACAGGTAAGAAATACCATTTTTGTAGAGTTTAATTAAAATAGAAGATAAGGACCATTTCTATATAACTTAGCTGTCAAGCTTAGCTTACGATGCATATATGGTGTAGTCAATGCAGCTTGGGGACTTCAGTCCAATTTCACCATCAATACATAATTTGTTTTTACAGGACAGTGCTTCAAAAGTGATATCAAATGATAGCCACTAATATAGTAACTGCTGCTGGTTTTCTTGAGTCAAATTTGATACTTTCTCCAAGTTTCTAGGCAAAAACATACATTTGTCTTGTTTCTGCACTATTTTCAAGGCATTGAATATGCACTTGAACTGATAGTGCTCATCTGTAGACATAAGACTCTTATTAAGAGACCCAAATATGTTTGGAAAGTAAAGAACATTTCTTTATGAAACATACATGCACCGCATGCGGCTTGAACGTATGACACACTTGGTCTAAAGATTGCACCGAAATTTACTTTGCGGCTAAAATCAGAGGTTGGACCATCAGACTCTGATCAACCAACAGAAGAAGGGCTCTACTTTGTACTTTTGTGCCCCAATTTATTTTTGGGACCCATTGATGACTTGCCATGGCCCCCCATGCTCCAGAAAGGCTACCCCTTGCTGTTCAACTTGTGGTAAAAAATCGATTTGAAGTAATCAGGTTCATAGAGGACATGCAGACCCCGGGACTGGCTTTTTTCATGAGTGACTTCGATGCATGTTGCTACTGCTTGCTTCCTGTCTCGTCAATCAAACTGTTGTCTTCGGGATGGCTTGGCATAGACAATGTGACAGTTCGTTAAGCTGTGCTGTTTGCTTTGTTAGTTTTATTACTGGACTTTTTTGCTTTGGAATTCACAATAGTTATGGAATTATGCATATGAATATTAAAAGACAATTTCACGCGAAAAATGTCGAATCTGGTAAGTCGCTATTCCTTCTGTTTAGTGTTTGGCAGGTCAAGCAACAAGTAAACAAAGTTCAGTTTAGGAACGATGTCAGGAAAAGTTGACAAGTACGTCTCCAGCTTCAATCAACTCTATCAGAGAGTCCACAAAATCACGATGGTCTCCAGGATGAGTTCGATTGCATACCAGTAGTCTATCCATTAGGCCATTGTTTCACTTTCAGTGAGACTTACAGTGATTCCCTTGTGGAAGAGGGTATATACATAAGTTAGTCATCATGGGCAAGTCTGAAGAAGTCTCGATAATTCTACAGATTTTACAAATAGCAGGACGTATTTGGGAAGCGTTAATCATGTACTAGCTAGGCCATCTAAGCAGAATATATTGATTGACTCATATTTGCGATGTTGTAAGGTTCAGTGTTTAGGAAAGTGTGTCTGTATTCCTAACACATATTAGCGTTTAGACTGGTGATGTGATTTGAACAGCTGGTAAGTCAAGTAAGTACTTGTTTGATAAACAACTCGAAACAACTGATATATACATTCAAGAAAAATGTCGTTTTTAGTGTAATAAGTGGTATATGCGAGGCCTCTAATGATATTCAATAAGGCTTTCAACTTCCAAGATGTTAAATAAGACATTTTGACATTTCATGCCTTACACTGTAGTAAAACTGGTTAGTAACATTTAAATTTTATTTTTATTTGGTCCATAATTAGCGATTTCCGGTTTATTTATTGTTTCACTGATTTTGCCGGAAGTTTGCCAGGTTAAAGAAAAAACATGGAGGCGCAAGGACTTCCAGCCAGGAAAACGAGGTAAGGTATGGCACTGCGGCGGATGTGCACAAATTCTGAGTGTCTTAGGTTTTGGCCACATTTTAACTCTAAACGTTTTTTGAACGTGTCTCGATTTATTGATGCAAAAGTTACACGAAAAACATTGTCTTTTGTAGTGCACCTACATCATCATCATCATCATCTTGTGCCATCTGCTCCCAGCAGGTTGGCTGTTATGGACCTCCACTCTTGTCTGTTCTCCGCAGCTCTCACGCATTCGCCATAAGTCTTTCCTGTCCAGTCCTTGATGTTAGTTGCCCATATAATTCTTGGCCTTCCTTTTCCCCTTTTTCCGTTTATTTTCCCTTCTAATAAAAGTCTCTGTAGCCCATTCTGTCTTACCATATGCCCGAAATATTTGGCCTTCCTTTTTCTGATACTATCAATCAGTAGTTTCTTTATCTTCATCATGCCCAACACCTCTTCATTCGTCTTATGCTCAGTGTATGATATCCTTAGTGCACCTACACGTTTCTTTATTTTATAAGAAACCTAGCTCACGACCTAGTACTAAAAGTTTCTTAATTTTTGGCCGCATTTTAGTTCTAAAAGTTTCTTTAAAGTTTCTTAATTTAATAAAAAAGGATTGCATTGAAAATGATATAAAAATATGAATATAGCAAGCTATTAGCATGATGGCAAACAAAAGAAGTTGGTGCAGTTCTAACTCTGAATCAACCTCATGTCTACATCGCTAATTTCGGTAAACTTTATATAATCTTCACTTTGATCCTCGAAAAGGGTACGGTATTGGTTCAGGTTTGCGTTGAACCAGGTAATGCTTCCAATGTGCCATTTGTCATAAAATGCACACATCTTTCTCTCAACCAAAGGATCTTTCTCATATCTTTCTCAAGCAATTTACTTTAGTTGACACTTTTTACATCTATTGAGGAAATATATTTCACAAACCCCAAGCTTTGAAATAGCACAGAAATGTCTAAAGTTTCTTAACTCTTTCGTTGTAGTTCTAAAAGTTTCTTAAATTTCTGTGTGTCTAGTACTAGGTTGCTTATAAACTGGTTTCTTATAAAAAAGATTCGTGTAATGCACATAAAACATACTCAATTGGATACTTGCTATATCCGTTGAGGACAAAATCATTTCCGAAACAGTGAAAGATGGCACGAAGATGTCTACAGTTTCTTAACTCTTTCTTTGTAGTTCTAAAACTTTCTTAATTTAGGCTGTCTAGTACTAGGCTTCTTATAAACGGGTTTCTTATAAAATAGATAGTGTAACTTTGAAAATGCATATTTTGAGTTATTGTTGTCTACTCATGTTTTGTAGCGTGGCTTGGCTCATTGGCGTTTGCTGCAACATTTTTCTTCAGCCCGTTCAGTAATGTTTTGTGCGAAATCATTCCTCCTAGCATGGTGTCTTTTTCCGGATTACTCCTGTGCATCTTTGGCTTAACGTTGTCCTCGTTTGCAAGTAGTATCTCCGTTTTATATCTAACATACGGCATATGCTTTGGAATTGGTGCCTCGTTCACGTACTTCCCCACGATTATCGTTTTGAAAAAGTATTTCAAGCGCTATCTCACCTTGGCAAATGGAATTTCAGCAAGTGGAAGTGGATTGGGTACTTTAGCGCTGGGGCCACTTATTGAGCACTCGGTGCGTAATTTTGGACTTCGCTGGATGTTCAGACTCTGTGCTGCGACAGCCGCAGTGCTACTTCTCATACATATGCTCTTTATTTACATTGAAAGAAAATGTCAAGAGGACGTTGAACAAGTTGATAGGCAGCCATTTTTAAAACATCTACGAAGTACATTATTTGGAAAAGATATTTGGTGTAATATTCAATATCAAATTATGGTGACGTCAATGGCTGTATTTCTTTTTGGATATTTTGTCCCATATGTTCACTTGGTATGTAAATATATGCTTCATCGCTGTTCTAACGTTCTTGGTCATTTGCAATTTTGTGCGTTTTGGTCACTGTTTAATCTAAATCTTTCTTTTCACCAAGGTTTCAAATGTAGAGCATCCTTTACATATCAAATGGAATTTTAACTGTCTTTCTTGAAGTAAATCGAATGTTTTGAAACTGGGCTTTTGTTTACTTCAGTTTTTTGTTTTTGTTTTTGTTTTTGTTAGGCTTTCATGGCGACAACGAAAGGAATCCCAATGGCAAAAGCAACGTTTCTTATTAGCTATTTATCGATATCATCTGTTGTTGGCAAAATCTTCTTTGGGTTGCTGATTAATTTTTGCAATATCCAAATCCATAGAGCGACAGCCTTCTCCATGCTATGCATTGGTCTTGGAAACTGTTTAGTTCCATTTGGAAATGGCTATAACATGTTGTGTTTTTATGCAGTTATTTGTGGCATATTTGAAGGTTGCATCAATGGCCAAATAGCAATGATTGTGTTAGGCACTGTAGGCAGCAACAAAATGGCGCAAGGCCTTGCAAACTTGTTCACTGTTAATGCCGGTTTTATGATGGCTGGACCAGCTGTTACAGGTCAGGACATTTTCATTTTTTCACTTACATGGTAAAAGTATGTGTGAGGGTCAGATCACTTGGAAAATCTAATAGACTTAGTGAAAAAATCGCAAAAGACCACAAAAATCCCACACATTTTCTACGAGTGATGCACTCCTCGAGTAAGTGCATATGTCTGAAGTCTTCTTATGCCAATTTTCTTATCTGCGTTGTAGATTGATTTGACTTTTATGTAAATTACAGATTGATTCTGTAAAACATTATTTTTGGTGTAGGTGGGTCACTCGCCATAAGTTATCCCGGTTTGGTGTTCCCATATTCTATATCTTTTTAAATTACACTATTATGTTATATTTTGTTATATTTTGTTATATTATATTATGTCATATTATATTATATTATATTATATTATATTATATTATATTATATTATATTATATTATATTATATTATGCCATATTATATTATATTACTGGTATTATGTTATGCTATATTATTTTTTGTTATTTGATATATAATATTACATTACATTATATTAGTTTACTTTGTGTTATATAATACCATATAAAATTATATGTTGTTAGTAATGTATTCTCAATTACAGGTCTTATTTTTGATCAGACCAATTCTTATGAAGTTGCATTCATCATATCTGGCTGTTCAAATCTGGTTGGTGCCATTTTAATGATGATTCTATCAGTATGTACTTACAGACGAGGAATTTCATCTCTTCCTCAAGCTTCTCTCAGTGACATTGATAACAATGCAGAGAACAATTCGGAAAGTTTAATTGTGAAAAGTGATTTGGAAAACTGTAGCTTAAAAGTAGAACAACATTTAAACACAATAAATAGGCCAATTGTTGTAAAGGAAACAAATGTGTAAATGCTCTATTGTCATTGAATTTGATTTACGTTTAGAGAATTTTTTTTAGTTCTTTCCACGCATTGTTCACATTCTATTGTCTCGTTTTATTCGAGCTTGCTCCTTAGAAGCAGATTAATCCAGATTCCTTCTACGATTATTTGATTACACGTTTTCTTTTTATAAGAAAAACACTTTTTCCCTGAGGCTCAATTTTCTTAACTTTTCACGAATTTGAGGCTGAGATTTTCTTAAGATTTTCTTAACTTCTGAAGGAAAAAACTGGCTGAAACAGGCTACTCTGTATTTGTTGGGCCACCATAAGTCTCGATCTTTGTAAGAGAGTTTGCAAAAATGAGCCAATATCAATTTCTGGCATGTAAAGAAGATGAACTGTAATTTTCTTAGGATTGTCTTGAACTTGAGCCTTGTGATTTTCTTAGGATTTTCTTAAGATTTTGGCCATTTGAGCCTCATTTTCTTATAAACTTTTTTCTTATAAAAAAAAACATGTACTTGCTATTACAAGGTTCTAAATATATTATCCAATTCTTCTATGTTAATCCCTCGATATTTCAGTTCTTACTATAATAATGCGATTCAATTGAACAGATGACTCTTGTCAATATATTCAGCTTTATTGGTAGTGTTAACACTTTAACTAGATAGTGGAAACTATATATGTAGACAGTGTTGTAGATGATTTTATAAACGGGAGTTTGTATTTTGTCCTAATTTCTTTCACTTTGCCCACAAACTGTCTGTCAAAAAGCAGCGAACGTTTGGTATCATTAGCAAAGTATTTTTTTGCGTCATTATGCGTATCCTTGTGCAAGGTAAGACAACTATTAATTGCAATTGGTGTATTATGAAAACCTGTCCTTCACTCACCTCGCATGGTTTTATCCATCGGTGGATATTTTGCATTCGTAAAAAGGGCGGATTCCCAAAATGTATTCTTAGCTTACTCTCAAGTCCCAAATAGACGGGGGGGCTGGAATAGTAGGGGGCTAGAAATTTCCTGTAAACGAAATGAAAAGGACGACTTCTCACGCTACTTAATACTCCATCGAATTACAGACACAAAAGTAATAAACGGGGTGTCTTGAATAAGGATGTCCTGGGTGGATTTTTTCAAAAAATTAATAAACAGGGGGGACGCTTATGCGGGACTCGAGAGTAGTTATTTATTAGGTAATCCAAACTTGACAGTTTATGATTTTTTGAAAAACACTGGATTACTACAAAGCTATATGTTTCATTGCATAAAGAAATAACAGTAGAAAGGAAAATACTATAGCCTGTTGCTTTTATAGGAAATAATTGATCTCTTTCTGCATTACTTTGAAGTCGAACCCGATCTTAGTCTTGCTCTCAGATTGTAAGCTACGATTTCGTTCCCGGAAAGTGTTTGAGAACGAGGTGATCATATTACACACGAGACTTCGACTTCCAACTTTGGATCGCATTACATCCTAGATTGAGAGCTTTCCTGGAATTAAGTGTTCAGAGCAGTCAGCTGTTTTGATTTAAATTACCCTACTGTGTAAACCTAACTTATTTGGTTTTATCCACGCAATGTGTGCACGCAATGTGGCAAACCAAGCAATCACTTGCCTCACGTAGTGGCGTCCATGGGAATATCATGTGACACTGCGTCTCCTCACTTCCCTCACGGGACTTTAGGACGATGAAGAAGTGTCCAATCAAAACGTACCATGAGGGTGTAAAATCGTCATATGATCCACCGACTCATCACATGAGTATTGTAAATAAATTAACTCACGGAAGTCCATACACTCACTAAAGCTGCACCCAAAACAGGACAGGTAACGAAAAAGGTAAAGTATGTATTATTCGATTTTATTGTATCGTCTGCTGCATCAGCCAATATATTTGTTGGACCTTGTCACAATGCATGTACGTTATATATTGGTTTCTTGAATAGTTCCAAGGTTATTCGATGATAGTTTGAAAGTGGCTTTATATCTACCTTCCCAGACTGCATTTTTTGAATTTGGCGCGGGGAGCTCATGGCCAGGCAAAGTGCAGGTCTTTTATTACACACTGCGAACCGGGCTTTTGCCAACAGATTGCGCGTATGCGGATGGAAGCAATGAGCACTTGCAAATGATAAATAGTTTGTGCAAAAATTCCGTTCAACAAATTGTTGACATCCGCCCGGATTGTTAACGTCAGCCCCTGAAACACAGCAATAATTGTAACACATTTATAATTTTTGTGAGAAGTGCCATGATAGCAATTGACATTTATATTTTGCATTTACTTACAGACAGTTGACTGAGGGGTTTATCAAAATGAAGATCCTTTTTGTGCTATTTCCACTCGCTGCTGCTGCTGCTGCAATGTATGTGCCAGCAGAGCATGATATTTTAAGGGAAAATGCGTGGATTGAATGGAAACTTACACATAGGAAGTTCTACAAAGATAACAAAGAAGAGAGTATCAGACGAGCAATCTGGAATATGCATTTTGAAGAAGTTCTGAAGCACAACACTGGTGGAGAACATTCGTACAAGAAGGGGCTAAACCACTTCTCTGACTTGGTGAGAAGTACTTTTGACTTTATTGGATGATACAGTGCCTGGGGAAAGGGGCTACAACCCCTCTTAGCACAATATCTAGTGGGCTTTAGAGACCTGCAAGTTGTTTGCAATTTTTACAGCACAACAATGTCCTGTTTTTGAAAGGCTTTAGGTTTTAGCCCCCCTTCCAAATAGGCACCTCCCACTGTGCCCCCGTTTTACCTGCAAGTTAGGAGTGTTTCCTATCCAGATTGCATTATCTCTTACATATGATTGCTATCTTCCCATTGATTATAGCTGCAACTGCACACTTGTAATTAATAGCTTCCCAGTCAGAGTTAATGAACTGAGCAGGAAATTTCATTGAAACGTAAGCTTTAATTTGATTTGTTTCTTTTTTAGACTCATACTGAATTTAAAGAGACAAACTTGGGGTGTGTTATAGTACCAAAGGCTGATAAGAATTATACAGCAAAGTTTTTGCGGCCATTAAATATTCAGATCCCAGCAACAGTTGATTGGAGAACTGAGGGATATGTAACTCCTGTCAAGAACCAAGGGCAGTGTGGTTCTTGTTGGTCGTTCAGTTCAGTAAGTATCTGGTTGGCATATATGTGCAAAATTAGTTGTTCAATTTGTATGTTGATTATAACATTGATATTGACATTGACATTCATACCAAGATGAACGAGTAGCATATAGCTTCATATGTCTATTCCTTGTTTCTACAACAGAGCATGTTATAACTAGCTTCATATAACTATTATGGTAGTTGTCTCAAGTTTTGGTATTCTATTAACAGACTGGTGCTTTGGAAGGACAGCATTTCCGAAAAACTGGAAAATTAGTCTCTCTAAGTGAGCAGAATTTAATTGACTGCACAAAACAGTATGGAAATCAAGGATGTCGTGGTGGATGGATGGATAATTCTTTCAAATATATTCGAGACAATAAAGGAATTGACACAGAGGCTAGCTACCCATATTATGCACGGGTTGGTTGTATTTTATGATTTCCATTGCTTGCAATTTTTATATTTGTCACTCCTGGTTACTTTTGCTAATTTGGTATTTGTTTTACGATATACAGTAGAATATGAATCAACATTGTTATATCTTTTTGTCATCATTCTGGTCTTAAGATAACCTGTGTTTTCCACCTAAAGCATCAATGGCATCTGTGTATAGAAGTATCTAGTACTTTCATTCATAATGGGTTTGGATCTATTAGCAACACAATTTAGTGGAACATGAAACACTTTATTATGATTTTCCAATTATGTCACCATTTTGCTTTATTTTCTTTTATATTTTGTTTGCAGGAATTGGGATACTGCTATTATAGAGCTCAGTATAGTGGAGCTACTGATGGAGGGTTTGTTGATTTACCAAGTGGGGATGAACAAGCATTAAAGGAAGCTGTTGCTACAATTGGCCCAATTTCAGTAGCTATTGATGCATCTCATCCATCTTTCCAGTCATATCGTAGTGGTGTTTATTATGAGCCTAGTTGTGGATGTGAGATAGGAAATTTAGATCATGCAGTGCTAGTTGTTGGTTATGGAAGTGAAAATGGAAGAGATTACTGGCTTGTCAAAAACAGGTACTGTTATAGTTAAAACAGGATTCTGTGTAGAAAGAGATGAATATATAAATGCATCTGAATGGTGCCCTTGTTCATTGATTTGATTCATGCTAAAGAGTATGTTGCACATTTACCATAAATCCTCAAATTAGCCCCCTGGGGGCCTATTTATTTTTGATGCTTTTTGGGTGGGGGCTTATTTGAGGCAGGCTTATAAAATTATTTGACAAATGTCATATAAAAAGCTCATTGTCGAAGCTCCTTTTCTCTATACTATTACAAGAACAGTCTAAATTTAAGCATTAGTCTTTATCAAAGTCTTCATCATCATCTGGGGTGGGGGCTTATTCAAGGGGGGGCTTATTAACAATTTGAAGTTCTAGCATGGGGGCTTATTCGAGGGGGGATTATTTGAGGGGGGCTTATTTGAGGGGGGCTAATTTGAGGATTTATGGTATGTACTATTTGCATTATTGGAGGACTCAGGCTTTATGGTTCTCATCACAAATCACACTTGCAATTCAGCAATTGGGAATTTCAATCAACACAGTGACAACATTGCAACTCTCCCAGATAATAATGATGCAATGAAATCCAGACTTATGTGTTTGATGTTATATCTTCTAAATTGGGTTTTAGTTTGATTGTACTCTTACTCATATTTATTTTATCCATTACTGTTTGCAGCTGGGGTACAGTATGGGGTGAAGAAGGATATATCAAAATGTCAAGAAATCTTGCTAACCAATGTGGAATTGCAACAAAAGCCAGCTACCCAACTGTTTAAACAAGAACTCTCTACTCATTCAAGTCAATATTGTAGAATAATCAGACTTGGGAATATCTCAAAATATGATTTGTAAGACTTGATGGTTTCTGCAAAGCTAAACTTATTATCAATATTGATTGATATAGCATTCAGGCAGTCAAATGCTTGCCTTTGGGTGCAGTATTTAATATGAATAGTTTATGATATTTGTACTGTAAATTTTGAATTTTTTAAACATATGAGTTTTATTTTAAAATATTTGGTAGTATGTGATAAGAGTCAATGTTTATATAGTTCCATGTCAGGGTTGCCATCCTAAAATGCTAACAATGTGGCTGTGCTATAGGCCATTCTATACACACCAGTATAGGCTAATTATGTGGAATGGTGATTCCTTTGTTAGCCAATCAAGACTTAACACCTAGACTCTTTGGACCTCAACCATGATCACACTCAATATTTCATTGTAAACTGTTCATATTTAAATACATACCAGGTGATACACAGGGCATACAGAATTGATATAAAATATATGTAAAGCTGTGGGGCAGCGTTGGTGCCAAATTTGGAAGTCACCAAGCTAGCATATGCTTCATTGGAGGAGAGCTGAAGCCCCTGAACCCCCCCTCTGTGGCACCACTTTTCTAATTGATATACATGTATTGGATCTAACCACAGGTTTTCTAATTGGTCTCAATTTCCGAAACATATATAAGTGGGTACTTTATACGTTGAAAGAAATTACTGAAGTAGCACTTGTTGTATTGCGGAAAGTGTTGCTTTTATTTAGAACGAACCATCATTATTGTATGTAAAATACAAATGTATTTTAAACATGTTTGGTTGATGAGCACTTATTCAATGCATACATGGATTGTAGTCGCTATTTGCTTTTGTAAAGAGTTATTCGTAGTAGAACACTAAGTAGGAATGAACCTATTCAGTCCATGGGCACAGAAAGGAAGAGTAGCATCAACTTCTCTTTTCTTCTTTCAGATCTTTCATTTCCACACATAATTTTTAGAATTTAATGACCTTCCTTGTAAATAATACTGGATAAATATCATTGGTGATTATTGCTTCAAAGCTTGCCATGTTTTGCTGCATTTTTTTCTGTTGAGAATGATCCAGAGAGGAAAAATTATGTCGAGTACAGACCTTCAAAGTCTTACGTATTCTGTGTGAGACACGCACAATTTCATCGTACATTCTCATGCTTACACGCATGAAAGAAAAGTTCTGACTCATCTTACAAAAGTGCAACATTTATTACACTATGTTTAGAGTACTGATGAATTACGATCTAGAATCTGATGAATTACGATCTAGAATCTGATGAATTACGATCTAGAATCTGATGAATTAAGATCTAGAGTGCGATGAAAACAAACAAACGTTTCGAAGGATGTGCTAAGACAGAATATTACTTTTTAAAGCAGATATACTCTAAATACAAGATTTTTTCAAAATTTTCAGATGGGCACCTAGACATCCCCTTGCAAAAAATCGGAATGTATCCCTTAAGTCAAGTGCTCCTCAATACTTGAGTTGATGTGAGTCTCATCTAAATATCCAAGGTGTTGTTGAATGCATGAAGCTGTTTTCGAATGATGCCAAAAGGGAACTGCAAAGTAACATAATTACTTTTATAATTCTGATACATCATATTGTTTTTTGATGGGCAAGAAGTTCATTTTGTTGTTTATTCTTTATTCGAATAACATTGATAATCAACGCAAAATTTATAGGACAATGCCACAGGGAGCATGGAAATAGATAGCAGTCCTGTGGCGATTACAGATAAAGTAAATCTACTGTACAATCAAACAAGCCTATCTGCTTTGTACAACCATGAGTATGACAGCTGCACGCAGAGGCAAACTCAAGGCTGCGAAGGAATTATCTCTGATGCTTAGATTCCCTGTGCTTGCTAAGGAACACTTCCTATTTGATAGAGTCCCACACAGACACGAGTTTCGAAATGGCGACTCGGTATATTCGTTTCATTTTGGTATTGGTCGCTTTGTTCAGTTATGTATCAAGTGAGGTATCTGTGTTAGATGATCTGGCATCTTTGCCAGGACATTTACAGCCATTAGGAACTGGCAGACCAATTGCTAAGGTAGCAGAAGTGCAAGGGTTTCCTGAGCCGGACGGTGAGACAGTATTCTCTTTCTGGAAAATAGTTGTTCTTTCTGTAACAAAAGCATTGTATATCATAAATAGTTGGTTAAATTTATGTATTGTGGAGTTTTGGAATTATTTTGTTATCCTTTTGCCAATCATCCTTTGCCGAAATTTGGGATTTGGTGAACAGAGCAATGCAGGCCCGCCCATAGCCAGCTTGAATTTGCAAGGGGGGCCGGGGGGGGCACAGCCAATATATATAATACATAAATATATATAATTTATGTCTTTAGAAAAGCATATAGTCGAATTTCACAAGTCCAGGGGGCCTTGCTCCCCAGGTCCCCCCGGCCCCCCATTTGCTACAGGCCTGGAGCAATGTGTGCCTGTTTTGAGAACTCCTACACCTCAAGTGTATGAACAAAATGCTTCTTATTTCAGTCGGACAAAGAAGAAAGTTATGCCATGTATTTCAATCCAATGTATTTTGCCTTTCAGTGCATATTTGCTTTGAAAGTACCAAAATACCATGTGGCAGATAATTTTTTGTTTTTCCTATATCCATGTCAGCATATGCTTTTTAGTGATGAATGAAAACTCATAGAAGAACTTTTGTGATGCTGTGACTCTCTATACTCAGCTATTAGGTAAAGTGGTACAAATGCCTTTGTTTTATAGATCTCGTTTTTTTAACAGAGTTTTTCCAGAATTATGTAAAGTCAAAGCCAAAGAAAGCAGTTATTTTTAAAGGGGGTGCACAAATGTCTCCTGCATTTAGTTTATGGAATGATGAATATCTGAAGAGTCATCCTGATTCAGAGGAAATGGAATTTGATGTTGAAGTTGGAAAAAAGGAAACTAGACAAGGAAAAATGGAAAAAAGAAGTGTGAAAAGATTTATTGAAACTTTTCGTAAAGATGATATTTATGCAGTTACTGATGTCCCCAAGCAATTAAAGTAAGTAACTACATGAATTAGGCCAAATGTTTTCTACAGATAATTGAACACTGCAAATCCTCTTCAGATTCTTCCCACTCAAAAAATACTCACATTCATATGCCACCTTCCTAGAACTATCAATTGTTAGAAAGGCCTCTCAAATAGGGCCCCATCATAGAAGATGATGGAACCTTTATCTTTAGAACAAAAGACCTCTACCCAAATTGGCAAAAATAGGTATTCAAGGGCTACTTTAAGGATTTGTGGTAAGATGTTTTCACAGACTAATGTCTCCAAAACAGTTCTGTTTGTTAGATTTCTTGTAATCATTGGTAAATTGTACTGTGTTGAAACTATATTATAGCATGGTATGTGGAGTCTCTCTAAAGATAGGTATCCTTGCATCATATGAGGACTTTCATAAGTAGCCTTAGGAAAATGACATATACCATCTTGAATAATATTGAGTGCAGTTTTATTGTTATCTCTAGACACCAGTTTTTACTTCCACCTGTCTTGAGGTGCAATAGCATTAAGAGTCAACTTTCCATGATGGTAGGTGGAAATCTTTCATTTGACAGTTGTGACTTGCATTTCTGTATGGTAACTTATTGTCATGTGGATACACCTGACTACACCATTTAGCATGATATTTTTAGGTCATTTCAACTGATTTAAACAATTCACCTAATCTAAGATCTAGGTCCCTATAATAACTAAAAATTTGGTGAGTTAGATGAGCAGTATATTTTCTAGCATTGAAGTTTGTAGTCCTAAATTGATCTTTACACCCTTACATCACCATCATTTAATCCTCTTAGAAATTTTTCTTATAATCTATCTATTTGACACTTAATAGTTATTTCTGATGTTGACAAAGGTGCTCAAACTGTTTATAGTAAATAGCACCTAATGTTGTTTCTTTCTATTTCATCAATCATTTCTCTTTAAATTGTAGTTAATGTGGTTCAGTTCTGGTGGAACCAAGTCTGTTCTTCATCAAGATTCATTTGAAAATATAAACTGTCTGTTTAGAGGAAAGAAGAGGCTGCTGATTGCTGAGTACCCAAAGTACAGAAAGGAGGTATGGCTGTAGAAATTGAATTGAATATATAATGCAGATTCTGGCATGATACTCTTCTGAAATGGAAGTCATTAACTGATTCTTTTGATCATAGTTGTTGAAGATTCATAAATACAGTAAACTCCATGTAACTTGAACAACTCTGTACCAGTTGTTTGAGTTGTGTGAATTGTCAGTTAAGCAAAGTTTCTCAGCTACAGCTATTAACAACCTCTAATATTGCAAGTCATTTGCGCTATACAAAGTACTCTACAGTACTGGAAAGCATTTATGTTACTGTAATACAGCATTTTGTACACCTTAGCCAACTGTGTCTGAGTTTTAGGCCATGTCATATTATGGAACATTTACACATAGATAGGCCATTATTTTTCTGGTCCTCAGTGATCTTGTGGACTTTTTTGTAAGTGACCATGAAATCTGTTGCATGTTGGTTGCACTGAATTAACTAGTTGTATTCATTGTAACCAAAAGGTGATGTTTGATTCAACTGAGTACAGCAGTTTCAATTTGGGTTGACCTGAAGTATTAGATTCAACTGGTTCAATCTCATAATACGACACAAGAGCAACTTGAAGTCAAACCTCAAATTTGGCATGTACTGAATCAAAGGCATAAATTGCTCACATTTATTCCATCTTCATGAGCATCCAGATTTTCATTTAGGATGCACTTCACCCCAGTTGCTAGTTTTTTTTCACACCAGTTTTCATTATCTATATTACAAATTCCATCATGTCACTTCAAGTTATTTGATTGATTTGTATGCTATTACACTTGTGTATTTGTTCAGTTAATTGTTAGTGCAAACAATTTCATTTCAACAGGTTGTAATTGATCGTCCAAATGGTTACAGCTCAGTTGATATTGATAAGTATGGTTGTCATGTCATCTTCATGGTGCCTCTCTGAAATTTTGTCTAGCACTATTTTCTGGGTTTTTGCATAATTATATCAGTTTTATGAATGCATTACTTATATACAAGTGAATAGAAGTAATATATAACAAATGTGACATAGTACAATAAAATCATATGTAATACATGGATTAAACATCTTCTTTTATTAGTAAATTATAATATGTTGCTATTTTTGTATATTTCAGTATATTTCTTAGAAAGTGAGCTTATCTTTTACTGTTTCTGTTACTCACATAAGGATCTTTTAAAAGAAGTTTATGGATGTGATTATACATGCATTATTGCAATTGATGCAATTAGATGTTATTCAATTAAAAATATGATCTTTTGGGTTATCTTATTTTGAATTATAACTTGCTCATATAGGGTGGACTTTACAAAGTATCCTGGCCTTGCAAAAGTTGACTATTATGAAGCAATTATGGAAGAAGGAGATTGCTTATACATTCCATATCAATGGTATGATGGTTTCTCATCTTTTTACGCGTCATCACCAAGTGTTTTTAGCCATCTTCAGTCTCAGTTATTTTTTGACTCTATGTCTCTTGTCAACTCCTTAGCCACATTGGTGCCTCAATCTCATGTAAAAAGCTATATCCTCAGCGACATAGCTGTATTCAGTATCTGATTGTTTATTTCTTTGAATTTTTTTCAATTGTTTTAGAGCTGCCATCTTACTCTTAATTCCTTTGCAGGTTTCACCAGGTGACGTCATATCCCAATGCAAACGAGACTAATGTGGCATTAAATGTATGGTGGTACTATAATAATTCTTATACTCCACAAGACTGCACAATAGCAGCAGAAGATGCTACTTTAGATAAATTCAAATTCCAAGACCAGGATGAAATAGCTTATGGAAAATCTAGCCAAAGCGATGCAGCTGAGGGGAAGCCATACGAGTGAGTTATTTAAGAGGTTCAAAGTATAATTGTAAATGTCAGGGGATGATATTCGATTTCAGTTTTCTTATGGGCCAAGCGCAAACTTATAGACTTCTTCAAATGCTTTTAATACCGATACGGAGGGCTAGTCTGTTTAGAGACATAATAAGCATATCATGAGGATTAACCGGAAGACGCATGGTGAAATTAGTCGCATATTACTTCTAAATCTGTAGATTTAATATGTCACTTTTTAATAGTTTAAGTATGAAATGCCGAAAAATAAGGTGTTTTATTTGAGAAATGGCAGTCAAAGGGATGGACTTTCATTACTTGATAAAGCATCGCTTTATTTTTTGTTAAAAGACGCAGGGGAATGTCAAAACAAACAGATTTCTTTTGCTGTGGCTTCCAGATTCATCAAAATTGCTTGTAATTTTCTGTACGCTAATGCTGATTATCTCATCTTTTTTAATTAAAATTTTATACTTTATCTCGCATTGCCTTTTTTAATTCCGTGCTATTTTTATTTATTTATATTCAGAACAATCTTCCAAGAGTATTTCAAGTTCAAAAATGTTGGTGAAATTCCATATGATGAATTTCGAAAAGACATCGAAGATGTCAGTACTGCATTTACAGTGAATTAATCTTACACTTTTCATGTAGTAATTTTTTGGCCATATTCTACACTTTTAGAAATATCTTGTCAATATGAATTGTCTTTTCATACACATACAGAATAGGTCATTGATAATGAGTATATATGAATGAACATTCCATACATTGTATGCAAGTTTTGAATCTTCAGGATTATGTAGGCTGATTTGTTTGTCTCCATTTTGGCATGCTTCCTGAGCATTCATTAGTACAAACAAGCAATCTGTGTCATATAACCATACGGCTCAAATCTTGAATAGACGAGGAAGATTAAGCTTTATTCTTGTAGTTGAGAGAGAATTTCTAGTATATGACTTCAATGTGCGGCTTATTGTATTCTAAGGACGCAGAACTTGTTCGCAAGATTCTTTGAAAATATTGTAATTTTTCGCTCAATTTTCAGCCGGAAGGAGAATTAACTGATATTGGAGTCCACGAGATTCCAAACAAAAAGCGAAGGGAAAAATTTGCTAAACAGGTATATCTTTTGCTAAGGCTTAGATAAATTTTCATGGCTTTTTAATTTGTACTTAATTGTGTTCATTCAATGGGGAGGGGGGATATTAATTGCCACGAAAGGACGGTGTAAATTTTAAGAATTTCATGTGGATGATGTCATTTTGTCACCTAAAGTAGATTTCAGCTATGAAAGAGACATTCGATAGAAACGAATTTTGCTAAATTTCAGTTTTTTTGCCAGCAAGATGCAGCTAAAAATTCTTTGTTTTTAAGTGAAAGCGTCCATCCTTTGACTTTCTGCTGATGCTTGAAGATCAATCATTCTCCAAAATTGTGGATTCCATAGATTGAATTTTCGAGGGGTATATTTTGAAGGCAATACATATATATATATATATATATATATGTATATATATATATATATATATATATATATATATATGTATATAAATAAATCTAAGCCGCACCTACAACGTATATAAATTGCATACCAGTAGTGATGAAGATTTCAATCGAAACGTTTACTTACAGAAAAGTATATTTTTGGTTGATTCCTATATTTATATATTTATGATATACTTTACATTATACATATCGTTCTAGTTTTACGAAGCATTGGATATGAATGGAGATGGAATTCTTGATTTTAATGACTTTAACTACGATGATCCAAGTGATGATGAAGAAGAAGATTCAAAGAGATCAGTGAGTCTCCTTTGTTTTGCAACCATTATGCGTAGTAAATTTTCAACCTAAATGTTTTGCACTGCGTGTTGTGTATATACTCTTGGCTGTCTAATGGCAGGGGGATTGGAATAAACGGTGGGGATTTGGGAATTGACCAAAATGTAATAAAAGGGAGCTCAACAGAAATTTCAAGTTATGAAGTCACTGTTGGAAGCAATACTAAACAATGCAACATGCGTGATCAGCGTGATTTTCTTAAATGATAGTTTATGCTTGCACGCCATAGTACCTCCTCCAATAAATGTCTTATGTAGGAGCTTGCTAGAAGTTTGATAGACAAGGTATTGGTATAAGAATGTTCTGGGTGAAGAATTTTTGAAAAATGAATCAGCGGGAGGGGGACGTCTATTAAGCACCCAAGAATAGGGAGATTCGAAGTTACTCAATTTGTTGTAATCGCTATTCTGAAGTCTTTGCAAGACCTCTTCCCTTCAATATATGTTTTAGTTGGCTATCAATAGTTGATTCTCTTTTAATCTGTTTGCTTCTTTAATTTTAGGAAGCTTTACAGAAATTTGATAAAGTATCAAAAACACTCGATCGTTATTTTGAATGGATGGATGGAAAACAGGATGGTAGGTCTCAATTTATTACCTGTGTGTATTTATGTGCGTTGAACAGAAATAGCCATGTTGTATTACTGCGACAAAGTGAACTGTTACACGGAGAAAGGAAATCTGCTTTCTATTTGGATCGAACGCCTCAATCTTGACATCATTAATTAGCAGAAAAGTGTGGGACTGCACCCCCCAGGCCCCCCGGCTCTAGCGTGCCTGTTGAAACTCAGCTCTGGAGATTTCATACGATCTCAGTTAATCATAGCTTATCATATGCCGATCAAACGTTCATTTGATGTTATTGCTAGACAACATAATGCCTATGGGCATCATAATATTTGATGAACATTTTTCTTCTAATCTTGACCAACTAGGTTTTTTATGCCATTGTGTTCTACATGTTATTTTTATGTTGTTTATTTGGTATTACTACTTAGTTGTTTTATGATTAATTCACATTTATTTATATCTTAACCTCAGGAGGATCGAATGCAGAACAGTCATCATCAAGGAAGATCAAGGAAGAGCTTTGATGTCTCACAACTTATTTATTTGCTATGCATATGCACAGAGATTAATAATTCTGTGATATTTAAAATAAAGCGCTGAAAATGACAGAGCTTAAAGCTGGGCGTCAAGCGGATCGCTTGTCATTTCATATTTTTTTAACTATTATTGGGACATTTTTCTACATTCAGCTCGTACATAAAATTTGTATGCTCAATTTTTTAATGAAGTGCCACTTTATGCCAACACTCTTCAGATATCTTTTTGCTAAACTTTCTTGATTTACCAACTGGCATTTTTATGTCGAGGAGGCGCTTTCCATTGTCGGATTGTTGTTGTTGTTGCTTCTGATATTCGTGGAAAACTGCTGTTATTTTATTCGTTTGGTTAGTTTGTCAGTTATTGTCAGCTTTCAGAGAGGTCTTTGCAATGTATAGTCTCTAATGTGATAATAGTGCATTAGATTGCGTATGGCTATAATGAACACATGGCTAACCAATGAACTGTTGAAAACATTGGTCTACTCCTTAGGCGTTATATCCTTCCATAAAATACTTTATAAGAATGTGAGTTGAAATGCTTCCTATAGACTGCTTGTTCGTTCTGTGATATTCTTCGCTGATCCATGTTGCTGCGTATCATTATTTAACATGCAGAAAACACGGATGTTGATGTTGACTGCACTCAGACGTGTGACTGACGATACATTACAATTTACATGCATAAACATTAAACAACCCAAAATAAACATGGTTTACGTAAAGGAAGAGTTAGGTTGTTGTTAAAGGATTGTTGAATAGGCTTGTTACGTTTATAATATATTTTCTAACGTACTAAAAATGCGTCTATCGTCATCATTCATAATATCATCAACATAGAAACAACTGTTTGCTGCGTTTTCCGTAGCTTCTTTCAGCAAGTAGTCATTTCAGTAGGCACAGTTTGGAGCATCTTGTAATAACAGCAAAGGTAGAAAAGAACTAGAAGAAGACAGAGAGAAAAAATTTTAGACGGCATTGCACGATGGCTGGGAAAATCGAATACAGATGACATTCTGAAAGACGTGGAAGACAGAAAATTGTGGCAGCGCATGATCTCCAACGCCAATTGGCAAGGAACTTCAAGAAGTCATTTCAGGCAAGCATTTCCACGGACAATTCTGGGTTTGTGTGGGAGAATGTCCTCTTGGCTCAAAATAAGCGAGGGGTTGCAATGGCAATATTCTGGTATGCATTTTAAGAAATACGTTGTCATTTTAAGAAACACGTTAAGAAATAAGTTTCTAGAAACGAGACTTGCACCAAAGCGAGAGGGATTCAACATTGTGGCAAGAATCGATAGAAGTAAATGTGTTGGCAGAATCTCGGTGATAGTTTACACGGGTAACTTTGGAGTAATGGCATCAAGACATTTGCAAGGCACGGTATTTAAGAGAGTTAAAGAATTGCTGGCAACTGGTGTGCTTAGAAATAAGCCAATATGGTGAGTGAAAGGCCAGAGTGCCCGAAAATTTCTTAGTTTTAGAGTTAGTTTAGGTTGGCCTTAATTAGCTTCTTTTTTAGCTATAAATACAGCCAACTGTAAATAAATTAATGATGATGATGATGATGATGATGATGATGATTGTCGGCATCCACATTATAGGGTAATAGCAGAATACTGAGGAAAATGTCCAGCCTGGGATCAACCCGGGTGAAGGGCAGCCCGGACGCTAAAACCAAAAATCTCACCCCCATCACCTCGAGAAAGAGACATAGTCTACACTAGTTCCAGACTGGAAACTTTGCATTTTGCGTGGTCAAGTTGAAAATCAGAAATTCTTACTGCGGGGCCGATTGCTTTTTGCAAATATAATAATAACATAGTGCAGTTGTAGTTGTCGTGATATAGTTGTAAAATAGGCCTGTATTTTATCACATACATTTAATGGCGCAATGTGATAATGATACCCTTGAAACTGTTGTGCAGATGTTGATTGATATCTTATTTGTGCAGTGAAAGAACACAACCCTTGACTTTGCATAGGTGAGATGATCAGCTGTGCAGGCAATTGCATGGGCAAGATGATGTCTGCGCATAGCAAAAATTCCAGATGCCCAGTGTAGTGTGCATGGAATGCAAGCAGGCATAGCCAGTGTTCATTGCATGTAAGCAGTGCTGAAATACATTGCTGCAGCAAACAATACATTTTTATTTTTGAAATCATTTGCATGCTCAGTATATATGCATGCACACTTATTGCACCTTTAAATGTATACATGCAGTGCCTGTTTATGTGTGCACATTTGACAACAATGAGCATGCATAAATGCCTCTTTATGTACAGATAGTCTTCACTTGCAACAATCTTATGTGTGTGTGCCATGTTCCTCAGTATGGATATATTCTGAGTCAGAGATGTCATTGACAATGCCTTTTATTTGGCGTACTGGCATGAGATTGTGCAATTTGTTTGTATCTACTATTGGCATTCAGGCCTGTGACAGTAAAGCGATAGGAAGCAATGCAATGACACTGTTTATGTATCTGATGATTTTATAGCAAGGATTATAGACAAATTTCATCATCTTTTGCATCTTGCAAAAGCAAGGCATGGCACCTCTGGTTCCTAAGAGTTGGCATCATTTTTAATAAAATATTTTTCATTTGTCATACCTTGGTGTGAAAGTAAAAGTTACTATGTTTTAGTCCAGCTGACTTCTTTTTAAAGCTGTAGATATCTTTAGCACTGAAAAGCTTTTCTTTATAATCGCAGAGCTTTTTAGGGAAAGGTGATTATATCAGTACAATGTTAAGTTGAAATTAAGCTGGTAGTCATAAAATCTGGCAGAAGGTCTATGCAAGTTGCTGGTATGTGAGTGCTTGCTAGAGCTGTCATCTTGGATCAACTGCTTTTGATCTTTGGTTGTACTAAAATAAAAAGGTGAATTTGAATAAAAACCATTAAATTTAGGTATAGGTTCATAAAATGAATTGGCATAGATTCATTGAGGTTAAATGAATCTGATGAATATGATGATGTTTAATTAATCTACATTAAGAGGATTTAAAATTTAACAAATCAGTGTCTGTCTATTCTAGGTTTGATGTTATGTCAGCATTTCCACCTATCACTGAAGCAAAACTAAGTGATATTGCTGAAGAGGGTAGACCCCCTGTCATTCATTTTAAGGAGGATGATATCAGAGATGCTTTTCTGGAAAGATTTCCCATTTTGTACAAGCTGCCTATTAACTTATTGCAAGATGAAGATTCTGGAAAGATGAGGTCTGTTGATTTTCCATCACTGAGTACTTTAGTGAAAAAGTATAAGGAATTCATGAAGGTACAAAATGATTCTGAAGTAGCTATGGAAAAAACTATAGGATGGGTATTGAGTGAGATGGAGGATGTAAAAATTAAAAGGTCATGGGACAGACAAGTAAAGAACCTGAAAAAGCAAGAACGAGAACTTGGTAATGTTGACAATGATGCAACTCAATCGGATGATGCAATTGATATCTCTGAATTATTCAAATTGTCAATTAAAGGCAGTGAAAAGAGTACTAAGTAGTGATTTGTTCATTGGGTTTCAAACATAATTTCAAAGCTTGGTCATATTTTGAAATTATGTGTTTTCAAGTAATGTTAGTGGCTCCTGCATTTCTGGAATCTGAATTATCCTCCCAAGCCTGCAAGCAAATGAGTGAATGCTTGACAATTACACATGTTTTATGATTTTGGAGATTCTGTTATACTGGTTCTCGTGGCACTTTGTGACATTTGAACCATAAATATACAGATGTTGGTTTGGTAATAATTTGTGAATCAATGTTTTGCATTTAGAGAAACTAAAGTAGTAAATAAACAATTCTATTTTTGATGAAATTATTTGTTCAACATGGAGGTTGCTTTAGTTTTTGCAAAGATTCTGATAAGATTGGTTGGCTCATGTCGAAGACTGGGTGCTTCTGTTTTCACAAGCAGATCCTCCAGCTGCTTTAGGAAAAGTTGTGAAAGGGAGTCATAAAGTTGCCCAGCGGCAGAAGTTCTTCTTTCTTTATCAACGTCTATTCAATACACTTGTTCACCATAGCATCCTTAGAGTTCATTGTATCTGTCTCTTGTGAGGCATGCGATTGTTTCCTCCATATTGATCTCTTCCAGAACGTATCACTTGTGATATAGCAGTGCATGATGCTATATTAATTACTGGTGTTGTGAAGCAGCAATCAGTCAGATAGATTCTTGAAAATACGTTTTCATTCCTGGCAGCAAAAAGTAAAATTAAAAATGTCCGCCAAAGTAGTACCAAACTTTCCTGCAACTGCATGTTGTATTTCCATTTGGTCACTCCGTTTAGTAAGGCATAATACAGATTAAACACTACATTATTGTCAAATATTTCCTGCTAGTGCTACCAGCCATTGTAAGTCCTGCAGTCAGATATACATTATTTAAATTTTCTGACTCCGTTTTGAGTCATCATTGGTACAAAAAAGTGGAAATATTTTACTGACATATTCATCAATTGAAAACGTTAACTAATTATGAGAGTTTCACCTTTCCTTTAACCGATGATGACGCTATTATTGAGTCATAATGCCTGACAAAATTTATATCTAAGCAATAGATGTTTTTGCCATTGTATTTTCGGCCAATATATATCTAACCGATTTATTTCTAGGCCAAATACGCTAGTGAAATATACAGAACTGTGACAGTAGGTGAATGCAGAAGCGGTAGAGAAATTCAATCAGTGCTTAGGAATACCTGACGCTATATTTTCATTTAAGTTTTTCAATGTGCATAACTTTCATTCTTAGCTTTGCAATATTGTGAAATAATTAAGGATTTAAACTTTTATTTTATGATACAAAAGCAAATTTCAAAGAATTTTAACTGGTGATACACAAGAGCATCGCAATCGTGGGATTTGGGGAATTTAACGCTCAGATTATTTCGCGCGGATTTTACTACCACGTTTTGGTTTTGTGCAAGAAAGTCAGACATACATTGATTTATGGTAATGAGATGAAAGAAGTGACAAATAATTGGACACAAGAGCATAATAGAAGCATATGCGGAGACAATCTAGCAAAAATTTTAAGCAATTTTAAACAAAAGAGCGCTTACTAGTGGAGAATCATGTGCTAACTAGTATAGAAATCAAAGGAACTGGTTGGGAACTTCCACACTGGTTTATTTGTTGCAAGACCGCCCATTACATCAGTGTTTAGTAATTGATGGAAAGCGGTGGCAATGATAGGTAGTCTTTCGTAAATTTGCCAAGTGTTAGTAGATTTACTTTATGAAAGGGATGATTTGAGTAAAAATACTTGAAATTGCCAGCATTTAGGTGTGTGTGTGTATGTATGTATTTATATATTATATGTGACAAGTCTGTTGGTACTACAGAACTTCACTATAGCACGAAAAAGCGGAAACATTCTTTTAGCATACTGTAAGCTTTTTTTTCGTCCGACACTTGTCAGAGTATGAAACGTCGGATAGCGACCGAAAGGTGAAACGAAATATATAGCCAGATGCTGGTACACGTGATATGATGAATAATCCGTCTATTTGGTCCTATGATTGGCCAATTAGCACCTATTCACCATTGTTTACTTGAAGAGTCCAAGTGAAAAAACGAACTCTTGTGTAAACAAAATATATATATATAATATATATATATATATATAATACGTGAAAAGTCTGTTGGTACTACAGAACTTGACTATAGCACGAAAAAGCGGGAACATTCTTTAAGCATACTGAAAGCTTTTTTCTTTTCTCTGACGAGTGTCGGACGAAAAAAGCTTTCAGTATGCTTAAAGAGTGTTCCCGCTTTTTCGTGCTATAGTGAAGATATATATAATATATATTTATATATATATATATATATATATATATATATATATATATATATATATATATATATATATATATATATATATATATATATATATATATATATATATATATATATATATATAATGTATATATATAAATATATATATATATTTGTTTATACTAGTTTAATATTTAATATTTGGAAAACTGGTCCTTGTGTGGTCCATATTTGCATATCTTTTCTTTGCAATTTGAGCTATCTCCTAATTCCTTCAGGATCGTCATGTTTCTTTTTAAAGTGTGATTGAAGCAAATCGCCCATCCATGTCTATTACGACTTCGCACTATCTTGTCTTAAGTATTTTTTAATGACGATAAACCTGTCTGTCTCCTATCTATGTGCGGCATTCTAAGCCATTTTCCCCATCAAATGTTTTTCTCATCACTTTCTAAATCTATAGTAGATTATTTCTCTGTTAATGGACTATAATGGTCTCATATTAATTTCTTTTAGCTATTGACGTCATAGCCAATTTCTTCCAAACTATATTTGTACTTATGTTAACGAGCTTAACTTAGCTATCCACCAAATGAAGGCTACACGGTTTGTATGTCTGAAGATAGTGCTGCTTCTTTAAACGAAATCAATCTATCACTCTTTCGAGAAGTTTGTTCAAAATTCTCATCGGCGTATCCTAAGTTTTAGAACCAAAACGGATGTAAATTGAGTTGTTCGTGAAATTATTGTCGTTTGTATTTATTACTTGAAATAGAAGCTTAAGAAGCTAATATGTAATACGATATAAAGTTTTGATAAATATCACATCAAATATTAAAAATAAGATTCTTTTACCAATTCGCTCTTCAAGTAATATGGGTCAATATGAGAAGATTTTTAGCAACTATCTACAGCTTTGAGTTCGAAGTGAAACACGCTGGAGATGAATGAAGTTATGCCCGCATTTCATTTGGGTATTTGTTTTGTTGATGCGCATTTATTATGCTAATCATTTATTCAAATATTCATGGTTAGTATTCTAATATTTAAATAGCATCACCCTTTCAATTTTTTTGTTTCTTCCTTGACTTAACCCAATGTTTACATTTTGAACGGTTAAATTCACTTTTTTGCGAAATATTCTTTCGTTAGATTGATCTTAGAATCTACGGCAGTTCGCCTTATTCTTCAAGTGTTTATTTGAAATTTTTTTGCAATCGCTCTTTAATTTGTGACCGGTTTCTGTTCCTTAATTACTTAAACGCATGTTACAAAATCAACAGAATGTTTGATTTCATTTTTTGCTATGTTGGCTATTTTTACCGATGATCCATGACTTGCATGATTCAAGTGATTTCGAAGAGAAATTGTATCACTCCGTAATATGCAGTATCCAGATACTATCAGTAGGTGTTTCTGCTGCGAATTATATGCGAATACGAATACAAATGCGAATTAACTTGCTTTAAGCGTTTGAATATTGAAAGTAAAATTTGATTGGGTAAGCAGAATGTTTGAGACCTTAAGATGGGTCAGCAGAATTTTTGGAATGTGGAGACTTATATGGAAATCTGAAAAATCGAATGTGTATTTGAAAAAGCATAATTTTAGTGTTTTAATTACGTGGGCCATTTAGAATACCCATGGGTATAGTTTGGTAATACTTTTCCCGTTTTATTTCTATTTTGTTGATAGCACCTTTGCTACCATATCTCTTATTTCATTTTTAGTATTTGCAACCAGGAGAGTCATGAAAATGGCATGAGCTTGAATGAGGAATTGAATGAACTTGCATTTCCTATATTCATTTGAAAGAAAGTTGATGTAAAATCATCAGCAGAATGTTGATCCACAATTTAGATGCAAAAGTGGTTTGTTCATTCTGTTGTATATGTTTTATAATCATTTGTTCTTAGTAGATGTGCTCATTAATTATATGATGATTTACAATATTGAGAAGCAAGGGCATAGTTGATATGGACGGTTAGAATGAACAAATGATAACAGCAATACAGCATCATGCTTAGTGTTGAAAAGACAATCAGTGTCATCAACGTAAAATTGTACATTGAGAATGAAACTTAATTATTCGTTGAATTCTTACCTCATAGCATTTTAGCATTAAATTCACAAGAATGCTAAAAATTGCAAATGCAACATTATTAAACTTCAGGAATTGCTAGTATTGCGACAGAAAGTACAAATTCGTTAGGTCTGACAATTAAGTTGACATTAAATAAAGACCACTTGTCTTCCTTTCTTTCTGATATGTTCATGACAATGAAAATGCTTCGAGTTGTTTTGTGCCACTTCTAGTAGCGTAATTCCTGACAGGGTATCAAAGGGAATTTTCGTTCGCTGTGTGATGTCAGTTTTATGAGAGTGAATCTATGAATGAGAGTGAATCTATGAATGAGAGTGAATCTATGAATGAGAGTAAATCTATGAATGAGAGTGAATCTATGAATGAGAGTGAATCTATGAATGAGAGTGAATCTATGAATGAGAGTGAATCTATGAATGAGAGTGAATCTATGAATGAGAGTGAATCTATGAATGAGAGTGAATCTATGAATGAGAGTGAATCTATGAATGAGAGTGAATCTAAAAGGTTTAATTACACGTAATCTATGATAAGTTGTCGTTCAAGTCGAATATGTTCTCTCATGTAAGAAGGTAATTCTTTAACATTCACATCTTCGCTTTTGGCAACTTCTTCTTTCTTTGTCATAACTTTATTTCCCAGTGAATCGAAGTAGACATCTTCCCATGTTAGTGTTCTTAGTACTCTATGTATGCATGGTTTACCGAATTCGTTAATTTCATTTTCAGTGGGGTTGATGATCACGTGAATATGATAGCATGCAATAATTTGTCGTGTTATTTGATATTCTCCTTGTGGTGATCTTTCTTCAAAATACTGACAAAGATTTACAACTTTTGTGAAGTTTTCAGTCCGCGTTTCTGTCAATAATACGACCTCAATTTGTCTATCAAAATTCATCTTAACTGCCCTTGCATCCATTTCAATTTCACCATTATATTGAGCATTGCCTTGCTCACATGTTTCGTCGTTTTGAATTGCATGATTTATGTTGCCTTCAATATTTCCATCAATGCAATCATATGAGTCTGTCTGCACCTCTTTGCTGTCATTTGACTCTTCACATGAAAGATGCGGGTAAAGCCGTGGAAGTGCAGCTTCACGCGCTGATCTGCGGCTTGTAGTCGATTTTTTGCGTGATTGGTCGATAACTGCAACTGTTTCTTTGATATTACAATATCTTTGTTTGTCCTGAAAGACGGATGACCCATCTTCGATGTCAGGATGAGATTCGTCTCTACTCGGGGTTCTACTATTCGCAAACATTGGGTATGTGTTTGTCTGTGATATTTTGTATGATGAAATCTTTTTAGTTGCTTCCTCTCCTTCTTCTAGCATGAATGCTTTATTATTTGATCCGGAAAGTACGTAAACGAGGCTGGCTTTCTTTCTCTTTGCTTGGGAGAACGATTTACTTGTTGTGTTTGTTTTATTGTTTGATGAAAAATCTTTATCACCTTTGTAAGTGAGATAGGCTGGAACTGAATGTTTCTTTTTAAGATGTCCACTTATTATTTCTTTGAAACCGTGACGAAAAGATTTAACTCGTAGTACATAGACCAATGGGTTTAATATGGAGTTACTGTAGCCAAATGTGAATGCCAGAATTGGTAGATGAAATGGTATAAATCTATTTAGAATTCCTGCAATTATGTAAATGAGAAAGGGTAACCAACATATGATGAAAGCAATGAGTACAATCCAAAGGGTTGTGATTAAGTGTGCCTCGGATTTTAACAAACTCATATCGGATACAGAATTTTGTCTCATGCGTCGAAAATGATGCTTTGAAATGAAGTAAACCCTTGCATAACAGAATATCATGAGCGGAACTGGAATTGCATATCCAAACAACAGCAATGCAAGTAAATATGAATATTCGTTTATTCCTTGTGGAGCTTTCGGTGAACATTGAAAACGGTCATTTAAATAGTGGTAATTGTTCCATCCAATAACCGGACCGACTGCCAGGGCTATGGAGATCAACCAAATAACTATGATTGCAAATAATGCATGTTTCCGCTTTACTTGTTTTGATTTCATTGCAAAGCCAACGGTCCAGTACTTATATACACTAGTGACAGCCATTGTGTTAATCGATGTTGTAAAGAAGAGAACAAGACAGAACGCGTTCAAGTTACAAGTAGCCTCGTTTTTAAGAATACTGACATCAAGTACCGAGGCTATAGCCATTGGGAGGCAGAAGACACCGGTTCCAAGATCAGCAATGGCTAGATTAGCTATAAACATTGCAACTACAGATCGCATTTCTTTTTTCAAATAGATACATAGGCATACCATTATGTTGCCAATAATAGAACCAATTAATATTATCCCAAGAGCTGTAACTAGAACGATAATCTCCCATGTTTCTAACTCTTTGTGCGGGGTAAATGTCGTTGTTGTGGTGGCTAAAGTTGTCGTCATATTGGTCCTTCAGTACTTGCGTTCAATAATCTCGCTCAATAATTGCTTTGTTCATGGTTAAATTGAACGTTCTTCTTCCAATTTGGTTGGCAGAGTACGATGATAAGCCTATGAAGACATCTCCTAGGAAAAGATTTAACTTACTGGTATTATGTTATCTCGACAAGAAAAAGAAAGATTTCGAATTTACTTTAAGGGAATTACCCTGACGTCTTTCTGTTTCTCAGAATGACGTATCGTAGTAAATGAAAGATACGATTAGTTCATTTTTAGGCATATGTCTTTTCTTGTCTTGCAATGCTTTCACTTTCTAGACCTGTTCGACCAATGATCATAGGTACATCAGACTTCAGAGCTATATTACCCCCTGCCCCTTGATCACTTCTCACTTCTGGCCCCTGTCAGGAAGGCCAAGCAACGTCACCAATCGTTAAAAAACAAATGAAAACACATTTCAAAGCAGGTGTTATTTCACGTATCACACATTCGAGCATTTTAGTACGAGAACGTTTCATTACTTGTGACAAGGGCAGAAGTCTTGTAAGATAGTTTGGACGGGCAGAAATCTTGTAGGATAGTTTTGACGGGCAGAAATCTTGTAGGATAGTTTAGACTGGAAGAAGGATATGAAAACAATAAAGGTTAGGCCTTTTCAGAGACCATAATTAGCCTACCCTTCAATGATGAGTTTTTAATTCAATTTTAAACATGATATGAATATTTTGATGTTGTAAAGTAGGTATTTTGAAGGTGCAGTGGTATATAGTCCACAGATTGCTGCATAATCTGTTAAGTCTATCCCGTGCAATTATTTAGATTTTTTCAATCAGATCCTTTGAAAGCCCTTGAGTAGAACAGCTGTGTTACACAAAATTAACACAGGGATTTTGAGCGGTAATTTTTCATATTTGCCATCGTATTCATCTCGTTGGAATTCAAAGTTCGGACCTTAGTGCATTAGATTAACTAGATATTAGTTCAGGCTAATCCGATAACTCAGTTTGAAGACAAACTTTCAAAAGAGTGCAAACGTTTACCATTCTGAGCTTCCTTGCAAGTCTATATTACTTTCTGGCCTAAATATGCGTCAGAAGTTTGCAGTTTGACAGATGGAATAACTTCATCCTCTTCGGCCTAAATTATTGTATTTTTTTCGTTTTAATATTGGTATGAAAGCAACCATCTTCTCGCATGTCAAAGCTCTTAATTTTAGTAACTTTGATTAATAACTTAACTTTCAGAGCTTTCCTCATTTCTGCTTGTCATGTTGTGGAGTGTCGAATTGTTGTACGCTAGAATTTTGCTCTACTTCGCAAGTTTTAGAAGTGAACATCATTGCGGACTTAGAATGGTTATTGGTTGTCCTAGTTCAACGTATCATCTGTACACAGGGAAATTATTTATCAAAACAACTAATTAACAAAAAATTAAAAGAATTTTTGTATGATATTGATTCATATTAACATAAATACCTTGATATGAGGGAACTTTATAGAAATCTTCAAGTGAATTCATCAACTTTATCGCTTTTTTCGTGTTTATTGGATCTTTTATCTTTTATCATATCCAATATGGCGATATTCGTTTGCAATACAATTCCACCTGTCTTGTTTACGGTCAAGTGGTTGTTTGATGAAATCTCGTTATGAGCAAATAAACCATTGTGCAAATTTTATGTCGTGGGAGTGACGATGCATATCTCAAAGAATGGGAGATGAGGAAGAACTGCCTATTTTAGTTGATAAATGCATAAGTGACCAATTGTGCCCTAGTTAACCGTCAAAAGAGCAGTAGGGAATTTAGGAGCATTGCAAGGTGGAGTAGACACGTTGGTAGTTAGCCCTTGTGCCACTTATTGTTTTTGAACAAAAATATATACAGGTGCCGTTGCACATGCCTTTATTGACTAGTAGGTCTGGACCGCGGTTACTTGTAGAAGGACAAATCGTTATAGATAAACTTTAAAAGAATGAGATATATTTTCATGTCAAGTAAATGTTCTCATATTTGTAGTTTTTGTATTATCATTAAGCTTCCTTTGAAAAATTGTAATTTTATGGCGTTTCAATGTGATGAAAGCGATATATACAAGTCATAGGCATTGCCGCAGACTGGACATTTGAGTCAACAGTTTGCTTTTCCAAGTATGTGCTTTGTTCTGTCCTTTGAGACTAATTAGATATGAATGGACCAAAAAACAATACGAGAAACCCCATTATAAGCCACTGTTTCGGTACTTACTTGAGAAATTTGCTTGAAGTTCCATCACGTATTGATAATGCACTTTCACTAAAGGTTGTCGTCCGAACATCCGTGATATTTGTTTGTATCTTTCATATGCCGTGTAATTTGTTTCGCTGAAAGATTCCTATTCAAATTCTCTTTGAAACCTTAGTTATCAAAGTCAACCAATAAAACTAGCCGACGGTCTGGAAGTGAAGAGAACTCGAAGAGTTTGTTTAGTAAATAACCTAGGCCACATTGTGTTTAACTTTGTTGTTGTACAATTGATTCAGCTTTCTGTTTGGAATATACTTTAGCATCTTTGCGACAGGATGATTCTGCTGTCTGAAAGCAAATGACTTTTCAAATAAATGGATGCCTGATTCTAACAATCCTTTTATTGAAATTGAATGAAATTGTTTAGGAAACAATACATGCAGCTTGAAAGGAAAGCCTATTATTTGAAAAGTGTCTATCAATATCTACCTTATTAGCTGACAGTTTCCCTGTCTCATCGTTGGTGGAATATGCGAAATTCAGCAGCAAAGAGTATTTTCTGTTTAATGCCTCTTTTGGGAATGATTTATCTATCAATTAATATTTTCGGATTTGCAGATAATCTTTTCTTAACTTCTAAAAATAATGGAAGCTTTCCTTATTATAGATTGTACCCTGTTTGAGAACCAATATGGAGTTGATTTAGCTCAAGAGGTATTACTCTGTTTCCTGATAGTTGGGCACATGATAAGAACTTAGGTGTTTATACATAGTAAGTACCTTTTCAGCACAAGAAGGTACTGTTACCAACAAAGACTATAAAATTAAAAATGCAAGTTATTCCCCACATGCATTTCCATTCATTTTCTCAAGATATGCTTAATCTTTTTTGTGATGAAGAGTAAAGCCATCGTTACTTTGTAATTCTTGGATACGAAGAGTCTCATACTGGATTGTTGAATATTTCCAATATTATGCCCAGTTTATCACTATAACTTTTGATTAGGCTCCCTCTTTTTTCTTGGGATCTTGAAGAGAGCCCTTTCATTCGAAAGAGTGGATAGTTCGATCTCCAAGGATTGTCTTTTGTGACCATAAATAACATAATCTGATTAAGCTCATTTTAATGACGCTGTTAGTTATTAATCTTAAAAAAGAGGCTATTATCAAATAGAACAATTATCAGAAAATGAACGTCAACCTCTACTTTCAATATGACTACAATCCTTCATTGGATTTGTGTAGGCACACATGCTTGCAAATTTTTGTGAGTCAAAACACTTTTGTTTTGCACCACATTAAAGCTTTTCCTGCACTTGCTTGTTCAGTATGGTTCTTACTGCCGTCCTTTGTTTATCAATTGTTTGATGTTTTCTCGATTTTTATATCCCTGCCTCGTATTTGAACTGAACAGCGTATACCTCATTTCCCAGGTCTTTACAGGGTGTCGTTTGCTTTCTTCTTTACAAAGTCACAAGAAAACCTTTTATAACTAGAAAATGTGATGCAGTGCGTGCTTTAAAATAGAGCGCTTGCTTGGAAAAG
Organism: Mastigias papua; assembly: GCA_964019165.1. Taxonomy (NCBI): domain Eukaryota; kingdom Metazoa; phylum Cnidaria; class Scyphozoa; order Rhizostomeae; family Mastigiidae; genus Mastigias; species Mastigias papua. The sequence continues at coordinate 15,674,128 of OZ025276.1, forward strand.
AGGTCATTTCCCCTCTAATTTTTAATTAAATCTGAATTTACATTTTGAGATATGTAGAAGCCTGAAAATGATCGTTGCCTGATTTCAATTCATTTCAATTCAATTTCTATTACAGCTTATAACAAAAACTAAGTTATATACAATCATTGCAATTTAAACAACGCAGCAAGTGCCTTTAAGATGGAGCTGTCAGTTAAGTTAGATTGACAAGATGAGACCCTTCTCGTAGTTGTTATGCATAGTCAATTGATGTAAATGACAGTTACTCATTTTAGTAAGAGTATTCATTGTTTATTTTGAATTTGAGTTAAGTAAATGCATTTCAGGCTTTATTAATTGAAAACTTGAAAGTGGAATTTCAAAGTTTAACTGGCAAGTTTTTCAATAAGTTTGTTCAAACTGCACCAATGTTTTTTATAGTTCAGTAGAAGTTAACAAGATTTTGTTTCGTAATGATGCATGGATGGAGTTGACGAAAAGAAGTTTGGAAAGCAGACAATTGTTATCATTCTGGCTGATTGCTGCGAAATGCTTTAAGAAAGATTCCTAATGTTTTGATTCACTCTCATTCATTCAATCAGTCATTCATTGAATGATCCATTCATTTATTCACTCATTGATCCATTCTTTCACTCATTCATCCATCCATCCATCCATCCATTCATTCATTCATTCATTCATTCATTCATTCATTCATTCATTCACTCATGAATTGAAGATGTTTTTCACATACTAAACATATAAGTATTTTTTCAGAATAGGAAATACACCCTTGCTAATAGTTTATTCCTATGAGTTGATTGGATTGTTAAAGATCAAATGTTAACAAATGCAAACATCAGAATTGTTATTTCATGTTGATAGCTCGTCATTAGATGAATTCCAAGTACGGTTGTGCATATGGTTTCACTGTATACTCCCTGCTTTTTCATTAAAGCATTATTCTTTTCAGTTTGAGGTCTCCCTGTTTTTTCTTGAGCATGCCGCCACATATTTTTAAATCAGAGACTGATTTTTCGATCAATATGGTTGTCGGCAAGCAACAGAACAGGATGTTTTCTTAATTCAAAAAATACTTTGGAATCAGGTTTATCCGGTACTATATCATGGAACAATATTCCGTTTAATGTAGAAAGATTGCCAACTGCTTTCAGTTTTTGTCGACTGTCGAAGACCTTTCTACTTCGGGAGAACTATCAAAATGATTAATTTGTTTACTGAGAAAGCTCTTCCTAAAGAAATTCTTCTGTATGCATCATGTTACGTCGTTGTCATTCACCGAGTATTATCATGAGCACTGTATGTGTATACGTAATTTTTAGTCATTGCATGAAGTTAGCTGAACTGAATTTAACTGGACTGAACTGACCTTGGAGTTTGGGTCAAAGAGAAGCCTTTTTGTTTTAGTTATAAAATTTTGTGCTTCAGCCGAATACTGTTACTTCTTCTGTATCAAGATTTTTCATTTTCCAAGTAACATACTCAGCAGTTATATTTCCTGATTCACAGTTAAAAATCTTCAGTTATAGAGCTTTCACACGAGAATGACGGAATCACGACAAAGAATTGTAAATTTTCTCTTCGTTTTAGTTTATGAACCTTGCTGTGCAGTATGGTGTGAGCCATTTAGCTTAATTGCGGTATGATATTATGATTTATTGATTTTGTAATTTCATTATTCTATTCTTTGCAATATTTATGTGATAAAGAGCGTATCATTTACATCTTATAACGAGAATCAGTTACATACCAACGAAACAACTGTTTTCTCCAGGTCACAACAGTTGCCCTAGATCATACAGTCAAGCCGACATCTTGCTCAGAAGAGATTCAATTAACATTAATTGATTTAAATGTGTTGTGATTTTGAGTTATGGTCCTACTTTTCGTATGGAAGGCATAGTCACTCAATTTAGTCTCCACTACCTTTGCAATTCGTTGTTGTTAATTACTGAACACCATTTTGGGATTTACTTAGAAGCTTAAAGCTCGGGTTGAATGTATTTGTTGGTGTGAGCTAAGACTAAATCACTGACAATGATTCAATGCACTTTTATATAAGCAAATGGACTTAAGGGCCTAATGCACATAGTTGCATAATTACCCAAGATGCTTTGAAGTTGCTCTTATGCATTGCTCGTCCGTAAGATTATCCAGATCCTTTGTACATCAGAACCAAAGTTAATCGATTCTGAAATGATGTGAGCTCTGAAAGAGTTAGGTCTTTTTCCATTTTAAACAATTAAGCCTTAAATTACTCTTTCTGAGTCCGTTGACTTATCAGCTGTATGCTACTTGAGCTGCTTCCATTACGAAAAGGACTCCGCAAATGATATCAAACACTATTAAGACAATCAATGATTTATCATTATCATCATCCATTGGCTGTGTTTACAAATACGCTTTCCAGCGGCCCTCAATCAAGTTAACTCTCAGATGAATGTACACAAGTTTTTCGTCAATGGATTGCAACTTGGCTTAACACTATTGCTTTCAATTTCACCCGATCACAATGCTTGTCCTAATTTCTATCACCCGTTGCCTAGAATAGAACGCCGAGTTGTATGAGCGGACTGTTATTTGCATGCCATCCAAACAGAAACAGAATAAGCCGTCTTACATCAGCGTCATTGTGGTCAAATGCATTCACTAAACGCTTCTCTTTTATTTTCGCACACGCGTTGCAAGCGTGCAATAAGACATCGCATTCGATATTTTAGTTCTTTGATGAGAAAGCCCAGCAAAGTTCTTCCAAACCAAGTATGTTAGCAGATATTTCATAGTTAAGGCAAGTCACAAGCAAGGAAATCACACAGTGCAGCAACATATTTCAGATATATATCCAGTAGAATAGCTTGCTGATTCATGATCGCGAATTTAGTGGATAGCTTTGAAGCCTGCTTTCCACAAGGCCCCCAACTTTTGCTGCCTGCAGTTGCATTTAAGGAATTTGTGGTTGGCGCAACTGCAAAATGTGAAGTGGCAAAAAAACGTGTCCCTAAGTATCGCCAGAATTTAGGACTTCTTGTTTCCATAACGTTTTAGTGTCGCTGAGCTACCTCTAGCCGTGTCTATCTGTCGCTGAGTTAGAACTTTTTCTAGCTCAGCGACAGGTAGCGACAGATGATGACCTTATGGGAACCAGGCTTAATGGACTTTTATCAAAATAATATTTATATTTATTTCTTGCATTGGGAGAGAGTATTGTAGATAGTGCATTTAAGTGATAGGAAATTTTTGTTTTCCTGATTTCTCTGAAAAGCATTGTTTGTTTCTATTGTATTAGAAGGTACACCTTAACCTACTGTTGGTAAAGACAATCAATAAACATTCTCTTACTAAGCTATTATCTAATTAATATGGCTTTTATCACATTTGAATTTGATCATATCTTAATGAACTGTTTTTTTAACTTTTATATGAACCCTTCTAACAGTTAAGTTTTTTGTCTTCAATTGAATCAAATCCGTTAACTCAAATAAAGTTATAGAATTAGCCATAATTTAATCAATCAAAGAATAATTTTATTTCAAGTAAGCCAATAATCATATTTTGTCAAACAAATGTGGTGTTTGCATAACTAACATGTTTCAATTGTATTGTCTCTAAGTTCATAGAACACTCCCAACGACTGTTATTTCAGGAGGTAGTCATTTCATCTCCTTAGTCATCCTCAGATTCGAAGTTTGTTAATTCATGCTGTTTTTCCATTAACCTTTTTTATTATTTGACACAACACCCCATATTGCATTTGCCTTGACTACTCATCATGAACCCATTCCCCGTGAGTTTTTGGCTTCAAACACTTTCCTGACAATATACCCATTCATATATTCGCAGCATTTATATTCTTTCTGGAACGTATGGCAAGGCATGATAGTACTACAGCATGAAACAAGCCGCTCCAATGTCTCTAGAAATCATATGGAATTTCAAATGTGTTTGAACTATGAAATTTGAATGCTGCGAATGAGGTATGAGTCGTTTAATCGAATGCTAACTCACTTTTGATTTTGAAATTGAATGTTATTGTGTACTTGAGGGATAATATTTCATAAAAACTTAATTCGTCACTATTAGACATAGCACTCTAAAACGAAGAGGAATGTTGGTTGAAGAATAAGTACTATAACATTTGAATCGAAACTTAGTTGTATCATTATTATATTGATGATTTTTATTTTGTTTAAAATTTCCTGCGCCATTTGTTTTCTATCACAGTTAGGCCTATCACTTTCCAGACCTTGTATTGTTTCAGGCTGGCTCCTCAACTTCAAGTTGCATTTTGAAATAGTGTTTATATACTTTGGTGGGAATACATCATGACGTCAGAGTTCCTTCTCAGAGGACAATGCTGGATTTAGTGGTATGTACGCGATCTATTGATTAATGGAAATTGGATGAGGATTTTTTAATTCAGTTCTATTCAATTCAATTAATTCATGTATCTAAGTCCTTTATCTGAAGATTGAGAGACCTCTCCCATTGCTCTGAGCTGATTAGTTCAGGTAAGGATAGGTAAGATTAGGTAAGGTTAGGTAAGATTAGGTAAGATTAGGTAAGATTAAGTAAGATAAGGTAAGATTATATAAGGCTAGGTTCATTGCGGATCTCTAGATTTAACGATGCCGAAATATGCGAGCTCAACTGCAATTTCAACACTGCGAAAACCGAATTTTATGGAAACTAAATTATTTTCTAGTTAAAACTACATGGATAGGAATTAATGGTGAACTTGAAATTTCCTGGCTGCATTTTGTGAGATATTCCAATTAAGCATCAAAGTACAACAGCTGGTTTGAGCCAAGAGCCCTTACGCTGAATTTTTATAATAAGACTATCTTTGGGTGAAGGTTGAATTAATCAATTTCTTTTTAATTTTCTTAATACTATTCTTACCTTGCTCCTCTTATCACTCTCTTTTTAAAGAGATCGGAATCATGCATGTTTTTCTGTATCATTCTTGAGCTTATACCTCATTGCTTGCCAAATTGGACAAAGATGCCTAATGAAATTAGCCGTAACAGTTTTGGATAAGATATATCTGTATATATATATATATATATATATATATATATATATATATATATATATATATATATATATATATATATATATATATATATATATATATATATATATATATATATATATATATATATATATATATATATATATATATATATATATATATATATATATATATATATATATATATATCACCAATCTATCTGTCTTGATCCAAACGCAGAAAAAATACATAGAAAAATAGAAACCACTTTGTATCTTGTACCGGTTTCATCCGTTTAATACGCTGAGTTCGCTGAGGATTCCGTATTAAACGGATGAAACCGGTACAAGATACAAAGTGGTTTCTATTTTTCTATATATATATATATATATATATATATATATATATATATATATATATATATATATATATATATATATATATATATATATATATATATATATATATATATATATATATATATATATATATATATATATATATACACATATATATATATCTATATATATATATATATCTATATATATATATATATATATATATATATATATATATATATATATTTATATATATAAAGTATATATAAAGTATATATAAAGAAATTGGAAGACGGAAAGGGTAAGAAAGAAAAGCTGAAGGGAAGAGGTATATATATATATATATATATATATATATATATATATATATATATATATATATATATATATATATATATATATATATATATATATATATATACATATATATATATATATATATATACCTTTTCCTTCTTACCCTTTCCGTCTTCTGGTTTCTTTTTAGCATTTTGAACCTGTAAGCTGTAATATTATGCTATAATTCATTGAAGTTCGGCCAATTTTCAAAGTATCCCTCTTGTTCAATACGAGGCTAATATTTTACTGCAGTTTTTACCGTCATGTAAAATGTTGAAAAGTGGTTCATTCAAGAAACTAATGATTCGCGTAATTAACTTTTATGGCCATTGTTAGGCTCTAACCGGACTGTGGTATGCCATGCAACAGTAACTACATAATTGCCATCCGCCATTGCCTCTGCACGACACCCCGTCATTTCTAATTTCTTACATTATTTTTGTTATCATTGCTGTTGTAATGCTTGTTCCTTGAAAAAAGGCTCTTCATGATAAAATCAGAACAAAAGTCATCAATGTAAGCGTTGTTGTCATGTTTAAGCTAATCTGGTTATCGTAAGCTGGCCTTGTTCCTTCTTTAACTAAAGATGGAGACATCGAAGCTACATTGGAATTAGGCGTAATATATTACCAGTGATATTAATGGTTGCTTGCGTGTAGCCTCTTGACTTGCTTCATCGATCAGAAGTTAACTGGATTCGAGGTTAACTGGATTTGAACTGTGTAAATACATAGGCACAGATATGTTAGATGAATGGTGGGCTAAAAATTCATAATCTGATTTGAATCTAATGCATCTAGTGTAATTATCTGCAGTCGTCGTATTTACACCACTTCATTATCAATTGGCACAATGAATTCTATTTTGATTCAAATCTTTAGCATTTTATTTGGAAGGTACTTAGGCTTTTAATGTCTCCGCGTATTTTTGCCTCAAGCACGATTACTGTTGAAAAGAGATAAAAAGAGAGCGTGTGGCCTTTCCAGTTTCGTTAGTGCGTAGTTCCTAAGGAGAAGAGAATTACGGGGTAGGTTTTGAAGTGTTTGTTTTCCATGTGTGATCTCACAGTTAATAGTTGAGAGACTGACGCAAATTGATTATAACAGTATTTTGATAAAACATGGAATGGAATTTAATTATTGATGATTTGTTACCTTACAAACATAAATATATATATGGCTACTGATTGCAGATGTAAATATATATAAAGATATAAATATATATATTTATATATATTTATTCATTTATGTATATATGTGTGTTTATTTATTTATCTTGTATATATTATGTGTTGCCCTGATGATAGCCATTGGCCGAAACTAGTCATCAATGATAACAAAAAATGCATAAAACCAAACTGTTGCCTCCTTTTCATGTATGTATGTATGTATGCATGTGATATTTACCTATATCAGCCTACACCGAAATTGAAGAGAATACATGAATGCATATATACAAATATATTTATAGGAATTACCTCTTAAGTCGATGATGTACATATTGGTAGTGGGTGGGTTGATGTCAAATAAATACAGCAATCCTTTGATTTTATGTTACCTTCAACTGACTGGAAGAAGCCTTTACTTGTGTGTAGCAGGACATTACGTCGCATTCAGTGTTGTTGGAGATTGACTTTTCCTTGTAGAGTTGTCCATCGTCTTTTCTTTCTGTAGCAGAGGTAAGAGTTACGGTTGAAAGGGAGGCCAGTATCGTTACATTACGTGATACACTGACGTGTATTCTACTTCTTCCTTATTCACATTTGCCTCTCTTTCGCAAAGGAGTCGAATGGTTGTTTCGACCTCTGTGCCCTTCACTAGCACTGTCAGTCAATTCCTGAAAATATGTTACTTTACGGTTGTATGAAGTGGATTTCTGAGGAATATCAATGGTATATACTACCCAGTCGTTGCTTGGTTACAATATGAATGAATTCGGAATATTGGCTTTCAAGCCTATGGTCTGCTCTACAATATTAGAAAAGTATTACTTTGGAGCCCCAAATTTGCTGATCTTATACCATTGGGTATTTTCTGAAGTTCTGCAATTTTTTTGTGTTTACTTTGGACAAAGGGATGGGCAACATGCTGCATTTTTTGATGAAGTTTGATGTTGATAAGGCAAAAGCTACTGAAATTTGAAAACTTCAGTTGTGCAATATCATTGATGCTCTAAATATTTGCTTTATGAAAGATTGATAGATATTTAGATATGGAGTTGATAAAGCTATTAAGCAATTATGATTCCATGAAATAAACTATTTGGTTCATTGCAAAATCATGATGAAAAGCTTAATGCCTCCTTTTCACGAAAAGTAAATTCTTCTATAGTCGCAATTTGGTCCGGGTTTTAATAACAATAGCCAACCTCACCTGACTGTATCAATTACGGAGTTAACCGCATAGAGATAACATGAGAAGAAAGCTCTTTGTAATCACCCGACGTCTTCTGTTCAAAGGAGTCACCGACTTTGCTTGATAGCACGCATTCGTCAGCTCGAAATCCTCTTGGCTCGTCACATATAGACGCAATAATTCAAGAATAATTGACCCTAACACTGGCTTATGGCAGGGTATCTTTATGTTTTAGCAGCAAGCCGCCAATTTCAAAACTGGTGACGGAGATGATGAGGACATCTTTTGAGAAGATCTAGTAAGGCAACATATCCCAGCAAAAATCAAAGGTACATATCATTATACGACCCGGTCGCATAATCACATAAGGTCCTAATCAAAAGGACGGGGGATGTGGTGACCAATTGCATAGCAAACAGGTTAGTTGACAAAGCGATTCTATCAAGGGGCAACAGCTACTCCAGTCCTCCTTTCATCATTTCCGATTGAGCATGCTACATAATAAATAAAAGTTCCGCCACAGTTTGAATAGATGCGCAAACTAGGAAGACAGAAGTTCGTAATCAATTTGCTGCTGTGAAAGGAAGGTGCCTAGCTGATGAATCTATGCTAATAGTCATTGGCACTGAAATCATTTCAGCAAGATGATGCTCACAATGCTACAGGTATGGCTTACCTTCTTTTATATATTATATATTGTATTTACCATCTCTACACCATCACACATTTCTTATATTTTCTTCCCAATCAGGATAGGCAGCTATCCACCGTCACGAACTTAAAGCAAGTTATTCCATTTATGTTATGTAGCATTTACCTGGCGCGGAATTCCTCACCCTCCCTCTTTTTCGTTCTCTATCTCCCTCCCTCTGTTATCCTGTATCAGTTGGGCTTTGCAGAGCATGAATGGATTTATGCAGCGTTTTTCTCAGATTTTTGCTTTTGCTTCCAATCCATTGTAATGAACTAGTTATTCAATACTTAGCTACAAATGCTATGGTCTTAAAAGATCTTCTTACGGCATGAAGTTTCAATTTGCTACCATTTACATCTTCTATCTTTACTCATCCACTCATTTTTCTATCTCAATTTTTTCAAGCGATCGGCGTCTTTCATTTCATTTTGAATGGGATTTTGCGCAAAAGCCGCTTATTTTTTCAATCAGCCTTATAAATGTGTGTGAGATCTATTGATCCTCTTTTCATTATCTTCAAGGCACATGCAATGTGCATTCTAAACCCTTAGATTCTACTAACAAACGTAAGCTTCAAAATGTTGCAATCGAACTATATTTTCAACTATAGATTACTTTCTTAGCCTTTCTAAATTTTGCATATTATTGCGAACGAAAGATTAACCAAAATGATTCAGCTATTTTTCTAACTTTTTATGTGCCTAATAGAGTGCATGCAATTCATTGCAACAGTCGAAAAGTGCTCATAGATATGTAAAATATTAGATTCAAATTTGAGATGCTACTTTTCTATATCATATCACAACGAATCTTTCTCCTAAAGAGTGCAACGTATCTTTCTCCAGCATATCACAACGTACCTTTCTCCTAAATAGTGCAACGTACCTTTCTTTGCATAGTGGAACTTGGCATGCACGCTTTTTGTAAGGAACCTACGTGTAGAATGCAGAAATATTTAAAGAACTTATACCACTAAAGGTAAATTCTTTAAGGAACTTTTCAGTTTGATATAAAGCATATAATCAAGAATTGGGAAGCCGTTTCCAGCCATTTGCAGTCAACACTCGCATAGAGTGTTTGCTGTGCTTGGGTCAAGTGTTTCATTGAGTAATTTCTGGCTATGCTGTCTCTGGCTATGCTGTCTCTGGCTATGCTGTCTCTGGCTATGCTGTCTCTGGCTATGCTGTCTCTGTCTATAGTCATTGACCCTGTCTCTAATAAATGCTTAGGCTATTTGTAGTCAAAACACCCAAAGTGAATGTTTCTTTCACTATTAAGGAACTAGTTAGGAACTTTTGGTACTACATTTTGATCGTTGAAATTCCAAAAACATGGAACGTTTCGAACTAGGCCTTGAGCTAGGTTCCTTATAAAAAAGCATGTACTGCAACGAACAATTGTACTCTTCGGTAGATCAACTGCCTTCTCTTTTAATATTGACGTCATAGCAAGATCAATAAAGCTAGATCAATTGCATCCGATGAATCTTGTTTCTTATAAATTAGTTTTAGGCTAGAGACTGGCTGAATGCATGGCCGGTTGACTAACGCAATAAATGGGGGCCGTTTATACGAAGTAATTATCATCCAGCCAGAGGATGGGGAAATCTCTTACATATAGCGATGCAGTATGCATTCTGGTTTCAGGGCTCCAACTCTTTTTATTTTGATATGTTCTTGGGGGGTGGGGAGAGGGTTGAAAATGCAATATGCCATTTTTCTTTTGATTCGCGATATAGGGTTGTCAAATACACGCTAGTTTTTGAGTAATTTCACTTCGAAAGTTGTTTAGAGAATCGATCAAGTATAAGTTAAGTATAATATGAAATGATCTTATTCTATATATCAGCAAGTTTTCTTTCAATTCTTTTAGTTGCTGTCGGGGCAGGGGCAAGGGGACAGTTCCCCCCAATAATTTGCTGAGATATTATTTCGAGATGTTCCAAATAGTCGTTTGAACTCATAACATAGTACAAATCTTTAACTTGATCTCGCAGGAATACTTAAAACAGGTATAATCCTATGCTTTCTTCTTTGGAAGTCGTTTGAAATGCTTGTTGAAAAAGTAGAGCCTTTGACATAAGAGTATAAGCAATTATGATAAATTAAATTATATACCTCAGATACCTAAATGGCAGCCAAACTGATCTTAGTTAAGTGCACTTCTAATTCCTATGGAAGATTTCCACTCCTGGCATAACTGTCTATTTGACATCCATGCAATGGCTGAGCTACAGGGGTGTTCCCTTAATACCTAAAGGGCGTGGTTATAAAATATTTCCTAGGGGATTTGATTCGAGTTGCCGAACTTTCAAGCTATCCAAGCTCTCAATAACTTGAGCCCTGTTTACACTACACAAACTAACCTGGGTTCGCCCCAGATTAAAACTAACCCAGGTTAGTTGAAGCCGCGTTTACACTAGTGCAACGAGAATTTGTAGTGTAAACACAATCTGGGGCGAACCCAGGTTAGTTTTCATCAACGCATGTGAAGATCACAAAGCCAAGGCTGAAGTAAAAGCAAAATGGCGGAAACTTTATAAATAACTAAATTCTGAGTATTAAATTAGGCAGATTGATGCTTATATGGGAATTAATGACCATAGCTCACTTTGAGATAAGAAGAAGAACTATAGCTAAGATGAGCACCTAGGATTTTGATTAATGCCAAAACTCCAATTTCTTCCCAAGTAGCAACTATATCAATATTTGTTTGCATCAGTCATATTTAAATGACAGGTACAAGACTGAAATTTGATAAGCATCGAATGAATTCATCTGTTGTGTTTAAACTTACCTGGCAATTCTATTACTAGGTATGCGTAGAGGAAAAACTAACCCAGGTTCGCCCCAGGTTTGTGTTTACACTACACTTTAACAAAACTAACCTAGGTTCGACCTAGGACGAACCCACCTCTAAAAGTGGGTTGACCTAACCTTGGGCGAACCTAGGTTAGTTCGCGTTTACATTACAAAAACTAACCTAGGTTAGTTTTAACCTAGGGCGAACCTAGGTTAGTTTGTGTAGTGTAAACAGGGCTTTGAACTTACAGGAGAAAACACCTCAAAAAGGAACATGTTTGGTCACCATTCTTCATGGTCTCAATAGCGATCGTTCAGTTTCCTTAATTTGTGTCATATTTGTCTCTATTGTTTATTCTGACTGTTAGTAAAAGGTTCCGCATAATCAAAACTTGAACTGACCCGCCAGAGGTTAACAATCGGCATCATTCAAATCGCAGGTGTTCGCAAATTTTGGAATTTCAATTCTACGAATGTAGTAACACCCTTTTATTCTAGAATATAGCAAAATTCTTTCGATGCAAATCACCTTTGAAGCATGAGAACATGGCTAAATTAATCGAAAGGTGAATTGTTGGGTATTTGCATGATCATCTACTTGCTCTCTATTCAAGCGATTTTGATAGTTACGACTCGATATGTGAACCGATATAAATGTTTGTGAAAAATCATGCTTAAAATCGATCTTCGAGAAGCTGTATGTTTCTGAAAATTTTCAGATTATCACAGACAACACTTACATGCGTTTTTTATAAGAAACAGTTTTATAAGAAACCTAGTTCAAGACAGTTTAAAATTTAAGAAACTGTTAGAACTACAGTGAAAGAGCTAAGAAATTTTCAAAATTTCTGTGCCATCTTTCACAGTTACAGGAACACATTTTTCTTTCACAGATTTAAAAGTGTCCACTACAGTATGTTTTATGTGCTTTAAAAACCAAAAAGCCTTATGGGCAGTACAATAGACAATGTTTGTTACGCTTTCGGAACTAAAATGCGGCTAGAAATTAAGAAACATTTACTATTAGGCATTGAGCTAGGTTTCTTTTAGAAAAGGTGTATAATAGCAACTTCTATTTGCTTAGATCAAGGTATCCGGTTGGAAAACGTTTAGCTTGGTAAAGTGCTATGGGTAGCTCCCCCTCTCCCCACTTTTTTCGACTAGATTGTTTCTTATTAATTAAAAGAGCACTTAGTATTACCGCAAGCTAATGGATGAAATTTTCTGAATCTCGCGTCGCCTTGCATTTGAGGTGGTTATGTTTAGCAGTTGACTAACGGGGCTTTGGAGGGCATTGAAAATTCACGAGAAATTTATTTGATGAACATGACAAAGAAGCTTTATTTGGCAAATAATAATTTGCTAATGAGAATCTCTTTACTGTTTAGTCACGTCACAAGGGAGGTATGCTTCACGGCGGCTTAAGCGGATTTAAGGCAAGCTGCTAATAGATGTATAAATATATGATTAGAATATGGCGCTAAGGGCGGAAAGTAACAGAAGAAAGTACTTAAAAAGTTGCTGATAGTTATATATTTCCTTTATATGAAACATGATGAGTATAGGAAATCACGTATATCTTGTTGCGGCTATTAATACTGTCTTATCTCATTGATAAAAATTGAAAATCACAGGATCTTTTAATACGGGGCTTGCTCTAGCCTTGACGACAATATAACAAAACCCAGTGGTTACACACTATCTCATTGATACCACATTTCCTAGTCGATTCTGACCAAATCTAGGGAGATCGACTGTTCATAGCAACTGAACCTTTCAACTCAATGTAGTAAAATGTTCGGCAATTTCACTCGTTGAAGCAGTAGCTTTGTCAGACAATCTAACTACTTTTTTAGTTGAGAGCTGATTTTCTTAAGCGAATATATTCCAATGCACTAATAGTGGCCAGGCTCAAATTCGTTAAGATGAACTATATGCCATCGAGTCTGAGCTTTCTGTAGGATTCCATCGACTATGAGCTTCAAAAATCCCTTGAACTCATTGGATGTCAAATTCTTTTATTATTATATATTTCTTTACTTTAGTTGCTGTTTCTCATTGGATTCATTTGTTTATCGATAACAACATGTGTTGCTGGAAGTCAATATGACAGAGGCTATTCCCCATGCAGCGACAGTTTACCTGAATCTCAACGAGAGAAAAGAAAATGTCCCCGATTGGTCCCGATGAAGTTGAAGTATCTTAGAAAAGTTGTCTGCAATGATGGATCACCAGCAGGGTATTCTTAATCACCATGCCATCAATATTAGAGTTTTTACATTTGCTCGTATTTTCATGCACCTGAAGATCTGTGGATTTTGCACTTCGATTGCGATACGCTTTTTTTAAAAAGGAACCTAGCTCAAGGCCTAGTTCCTAAATATCCTTATTTTTGGACCTCCAATAGTCAAATTGCAGTACTAAAAGTTCCTTAACAGCTTCTTAATTTTTAGCGCACAGTTAGTGCTATAAAATTGGTACAGACACATGTAAAACATTGAAATCCTGAATGTTGCCTTTAATTTTGGCTGTAACGTAAGATCAATGAAAAATGAAGGACTTAGCACAAGCATAACAAACAATGCATGCGGGGTTTGACTGCATATGAATAGAACTAGCTCCCTAATTCTTGATTGTTTGGTGTTATAAAAATTTTTCATATTGAAAAGTTCTTCCTTAGGGATATTTCCTTCAGTAGTATAAACTCCTTAATGAAATATTTTGGGATTCTACATATAGGTTCCTTTCACATAAAATGGTTCCTTATAAAACGCGTGTATATTATTCCTGCTTGATTTGCTTCTCGAAAATAGTGCCCATAATACCAGTTGAAGTCATATATTTCATCTTATTTGATATATCGCCAATTACTCATATATCTATCTACGTGCGTGCATATATATATATATATATATATATATATATATATATATATATATATATATATATATATATATATATATATATATATATATATATATATATATATATATATATATATATATATATATATATATATATTTATATATATATAAATGTACATATATATTTATAAATATATATAACTATGTACCATATTATTTGTTAACAAATATTGGGTATTTCCTTTGATTAGTTCGAATCGAAATTGATAATTATCAAATTTAGTTTAAAGATTTAAAGATAACAGTGAAATATGTTTCCACTATTCCCAACTGGTTCTTAAATTCCCATTTATTTCCCCCCCCTGGCAGATATTACTTTAGGAGAGGAACAGACAGCACTCAATGGTTGATATATCTTGAAGGTACTTAACGTGTTGTTGTTGTTGTCCAATGATATCATGTTGCATGAGCATATTTCAGTCATGATGCAGCCTCCTATTCAAGGAGACTGCTTTATCTTTTAGGCTCGATTTCTGTAATAGTGTACATGAAATCAGGTATGATTATTGCTGCCGAATGGAAACAATAGATTCCTAACATTCTAGCCGTGCTAATTTGTATGCTTTCAAATGCAACGTACATCCCTGATAAATTTTACGATTGTATTGTGTGAACAAACCATGAATCAGATAATTTTTTATCCCTTCTAAGCAGAATTCGATAAGGGCTTTTTGAGTTCATAACTAGTTATGTTAATAACTGGATAGGATTTCCAAGTATTGATGACAATAGCCTCACTTCGTAACATCTAGATAACCTTTTAGTCCATACTGACTGTAATTTGTCTAATTCTCCATGTCATGTGATAGGAGGAGGTTATTGCTTCAACAAAAAGACTTGCAAAGACCGATTATTGATGTCAAAGTCAAGAAATTACTCCCTTGTGTCAATCAATGGCTCTTCAAAAAAGAAATATGGTAAGTTTAGTTGAAATCGGTTGTCTTTATATCAGCTAATAGATTTCTCAGGTGCCACATAAGTATGTTATATATGTTAAAGAAGAATGCGTAACTCGAGACTATCAGAATTCCAATTGGAATAATGCTTATGGCGAATAGTGACGTATGCTGTTGTATTTTGTTGATGTTATAATTGATAATTGTGCCACACTTTGTCCTACAGTCACAGGGATCCTTTCAACTCAAAAGAAGACTAATCCAATATGGTGGAATGCCAATCATGTGTACGTTGCATTTTTATCCCATTACTTTCATTCATTCTTACTTTAAATCACTTATCAATATTTCATGTGGACAATTTTTTTCCATTAAGTAATCATTACTTGTAAGCATTAGTCAAACACTGCATAATGGTGTTTCAGTTGCGTTTATCAAGCATTTTTGCACTGTGTTGCTTAGTAGCAGACCCGTCATACTTTAGACATGCACATGATCTTATTCACCCAACCAATTGACTGTACTACATTCATCTTTTAGCTATATACCATATTGCTCTAGTGATATCTGGAGTGGAAATAAAAGTGCTTCTAAAAAAGGCAAGTGCTCAATTAATTCCATCTGCTAATCTGAATCAGTCGTTTTTATTTCTTCAAAGCACTTCAATGCACTAACACTGCGAGCAGAGGTTATGAGATATGTTGCCTGGCAACTATTTCTCTTTACAGACGCTTTTCGCCTTTGCTGAATTAAGATTTAAACTGTTATTTTTTGTTATTATTTTGTCTTCTGCATTGTTTTGCTGTTTTGAATGTTTTGCAAATTTCAGACTTGGTTTCAATAATTTATTAAATAAGATGGTATGATTTATAATGCAATTCATGTACAAGTTGATATTTCTGAGTTCATGATCTGCTTGACTTACGTTGTAACAAGGTGAATTGTTTCTTTAGGAATGTTCTCCTTTCTTGGTGCACGAATAGTAGATGATGTGATAGAAGATTTGTGGCAGAAAAGAGGACTGAATGTCGCCAAAAACCTTACACTTGCTGGTAGCAGGTATATTGAACTTTGCTTTAGTAAAGTACATTGGTGCAGGGGTATCAAATTATTTCAGAGTTGCAATGTTAACTTGCCATTCACGGCAGATCGGAAAGATTTGGCTGACAATTTGTAAGGAGCCAAATTTCCTGATATCAGTTACGGAGTTTTGCCATGATGCATTTAATCAATTATGGCTCATTTGATGCTACTGCATCTGGTCAACGTAATGGTAGGGTCAAACTAGGAAACATTTGTCTGTACAACATTTGTTGCAAAACTCAAGACTGTTTCATAGCTTCATAGCTTTCCATAGCTGTTCTTCAGGCAAATACACATCTATGCGTGGGGATTTTACCGCAAGAAATAAATTATTAGCTGACGTTCGGCCCATACTAGGGAATATTTGTCTGTGTGGCATTTGTTGCATTAAATGTTTTGACGGTCGTCAGACATTTCATAGGACAAATGTTGTAGGAATTGGTTTTATGACAAGGGTGCCAAACTAGCAGACATTTATGAAACACGAATGAAATTTGATATATATTGTATAACAAAGTTTCCTAGTTTGGCCTTCATGCTAAAATGTCGAGTTATTTGGGGAAATTAAAATTTTTATTGGATTAATTTTCACTTTGTTGCTGAATGATTGCATTTTGAAAGAATTTATTAAGATCTTATAAAATTTCGTTTTTGTTAGTGCTGGTGGGACTGGCGTTATGCTGAATATTGATCGAATTGCCAAAAATCTAAAAGAACGAGGCTCAGATATTCATGTGCAGGGTATTGTTGATTCTGGGTGGTTTCTTGGCAACCATTCAGTGAAGGCATCTAGATGTGACTGCCCTACAGGTCGGTATAGGCCAACTGACGTCATCCGAACGGCAATGCAATACTGGAATGCAGATTTGCCTGTTGGATGTACAAAAGGACAGAGCCCGAATAAGCACCATTTGTGTCTATTCGGAGACGTTTTATACCCATCTTTAAAAAGTGAGTAGCAGTTAAGTCATCGTTACATTTGAACTCATCAAGCTCCTTTATCATAATTGAATTGAATATCATTTTGTGACGTATTTTCAGAATTATTTTATTTGTAATAGTGGAGTTATCTCATGTCTACCTATCATGTTCTTTGGCTTTTAAACTGCCTTGTTTTTAGGTAGCTTAGTATGAAAGCTTACCATATGGTACAGTGTGTAAGTCTGCCGCCTAAGTTTATTATGTAAGTTTGCTGTATGGTTTGCTATGCACTAGAGTAACAAATTTTTTAAATATGATCATGCAGGCCCAATATTTGTTATTCAATGGATATACGATCTAGCACAAATACGAGAAGATAATCCAGAACTTGCAAACAATCCGTTGGTGCTTTTTGACAAAGGATATTGTCAGTACATGCATTGTTTAGGAGAACGAGTTAGGTTGTCATTGAAGTCAGTAAGGTAATTAATTGTCTTTTTAGTCACAGATTTCTAAAAATATTTGTTTAATATCGAATAGAAGACCCAGCAAGCAATTTTTCACTGTTATGTGTTGCAGTTTTAACTTTGGTCCCACAATTTGCTACTTAATTGTCAAAAAGAGAGAGATTTATAAGTCTTTGTTAGTCATTTGTGTTCATTCTTCTTCATAAGTTTCAATGTAGTTGTTTTCAATATAATTATCCTCATTGTTGCACATGCTCATTTTTGATTTATCTACCCCTCAAATCTCTTGATTTCAGGTCTTTCTTTGCTCCTTCATGTCTTGGGCATACAATAATAACTCGAGAGTAAGTACAAGTCCCTAGATGCGATCTCACTTGCTTTTTCATATCTCATTGTATTCATTTTAGCCACAGTCCTTATGTTCTTTTATTATCCTGTCCTTGCCTACAGATATTTCTGTAGCAGGAACCTGATTTTGCAAAAGTTCCTCCATGTATTATAGTTTTTATTTACATTTGGTGATGTTGTTCTCTGTTAACAGGCAATGGTTGAAGACAAGAATAAGATCATCAACTCTTGCCAATGCACTCAAATGCTGGCTTAACGGTGACTCCTCCACTTTTTGTCAATACAAGGATATTTGCCATTTTCCATATTGTGGCAGATATTGCCCTACCTCGATAGAAACGCATAAACGATGATATCACAAACAGCAAGAACGATTGTCATTTCAATTGATACTCTCTGTCACCTAGTCTTTCATTGAATCATCTTTATCACTTTCTGCTGATATGGATAAACCAGGACTTTCAACTCACCGAGACAATACAGTATAATTTGTCTGCATAATCGAAGTAAGTCTTGTTTGATGTAAACATTTACTGGAATAAAGCCAGAAGTCTTATTTGAACAAGTATTTGATAAAGATCTTGTTATATAATTTTTCTAAGTTATATTTATTGAACCACGTGTCATATTGTACGTAGATTTATTAACATATTTTTTATACGATTTTGGCTTGGTCTAGTTTATCAATATCATTCTATGTTTCATTTTCAGTCAAAATTCGTACATTCATTAATGCTTAGACATTAGCTGTATTGTATTATGCAATCTATCTTTGAAACGGATTTTTTCCAAAGTAACGGTCCATTGTTGATTTGAGCCTAATTTTGTCTGATAAATATTCGAACGTTGTTAATGTTATGTGAATGAGGGACTCGGTGTATCAACCATTATCCTATCTTCATTATTTGTCTATGAAATAGGGATGCTATTACACCAAGTGCAAACTTCGCACCAATGATAGCATTACCAGCTTCCAACTTCAACAGGTTGAAGTAACATGATTTTCCGTTTTCTGCTAGTTATTTTCATTATGTCAGTTATATAATGGATATCATGCTATACGTTGGAATGGCTACATGATAACGTCGATTAGCCTTTCTGTTTAGTACTATGTTAACAAGTGGTGAAATGCTTACTTGAAGAGGGGTAGGTTTAAACAATCCTTGTTGTGAATTTTACCAATTCAGTTTTATTACCTGATGCATTAATCTGAGATTTCTTCTTCGACTATTTCTCATGAATAAATGAAACAGAATTTATTTGAAATTCCATCGTTGAAAACTTTCCAGGTTGTAAGGAGATGCTCAGTTCTTTGTCTTTGATCAATTTAACAAAGTAAACCATATATGCGAGTCCAGATGATGTGAACATGTACATTCAGTGAATAAGCCGACCTTGAGAGCCTGGATTGTGGATGTAGGATAACTGTCTTTATGGTACTGGATCGGCTACTTTCCTCATAGGTTATATAGCATCGGAATGCTAGTAGCATAGTTTTACTTCTAGCATTGGTGTGTTTGTCAATGCCCTTTACTACTAAAGCCTTTTACAACCATATTGTATTACTAACTTATGAAGTGTATTAAGTATTTTCTTCGCTCTGCTAAGAATATTCTCTATAATCTCTTCATTTATATATTCACTTGTATATTCATATGACACTACGACTTTTCTATGTTTCGTACGAAATAATTATTAGTATGCAATGACGTATGAAAAGTGTTTAGTTTCAAGAAAATCTTCCTGATGTCTGTTTTTGTTGTCTTGCTATTTGTGTTTTACATGCAGTAATATCGCTAGATTATCGACATTTTTAAAAGATTTAAAGTTGTAAGAACAAGGAAAGGCAGATCATGGGAGGCGGCTTCCAGAGGAAAGAAGCTACAAAAGTGAATGTGTGAAAGAAGTAGATTTAATCTGGCAATTTACTTCAAAGGCTTCCATGCAAATTTTAAGGATCTCAATTCATACATTCTCTGTGTATTTGATAATTCATGCACCAGGAATGTCAGTGATGAGATTATAAGGTATTTATAGATTTTCGTTGTAGGCCTCGATTTGGATTAATGAATAGTCAAAACATCATAGGCGTCAATTTTGCATCGATCGGCCCGGATTCTATTAATGTTTAATTTAAGATCATACTTGGATGTATGACAGATTACTATAGTTCTCTCCCTAATCATAAAAGTGTATTATCGCATACTAAGCGAAATGAAAGCTGCAAGAACGTACTAAAGACTTCTAATTCACGTATCGATTATGGCTAGACATTTGATTTCAGAACTTTTGACTTCAGGGGAATTCATTTAACTGGTTTTAATATTTACAGGTGGAAGTTCATGTTGGATGAAAACCTCTAAGCACCTAGTTGCGCTCTGGTTACCTCTAGTAAACTCATTTCTTCAGAGGGAAAAAGTGCTCAGCTTTGATCAAATGTGATTATTTCATTTACTGGAATAGTAGATGAATGTCTTTTGTACAAGTTATTATTAGAAATGGATCCTTTCAAACAAGCAAAGAAGCTGCTTCCAGTTTTACAGGTCATTATTTATAACCTTGCGCACGCAGCCAGTGGTTTCCAATAGTCAATCAGTGAATATGTAAGCTTTTTTACTTTCCGTTTTAATCAAACAATTTCACAAATTGTGAAATATCTACTAAGCTAGGTGCTGTTAATTTGATTAAAATTGGAGACTAAGTCATTCAACGCTGGTAGTCGATTTGAGAAATATGGCAATGGACTGCTAGGCACGACCTGTGGTTTGATTAACTATTTTACTTCATCAACTCAAGAGACCCAGATATGGTTTTACATAAAGTAAGTTGTTATGCAAACCTTGTTCATACGAATAAGAATAATACTTTTAAGAATACTTTTTAGAAACTTTGAGCGAAAATCTCTGGAGAATAATGAGTGAAGGATTCGTTTTGGAACATGACCCTTTCATCCTTTTCTTAACATCCTTTCGGTGAATATTGACAGGGTTCAGACTATATTCATCATTTCATGTTTTAAATTAAGGAAATGACGAGGAAATAGCGTGTTGATGCAGTGAATTAAGCAGAGTTTTGTTAACATTAAGTCTTATATCAGAAATTAATTATGATTCATTGTTAATGACATATTTTAGTCAGCAAAGGAAGGTGAATTGGCAGATCTGAAAGAGGGCATTGAAGATCTGAAAGAAAGTGGCGTTTCAAGTGAAAAAATAGGAGAAGCACTAAGTTTGACAGACGCTTATCATTTGACTCCCCTACACTATGCTGTCAAATACCAACATGTCGATATTGTCAGATTTATCTTGAAAAATGAAGCAGGTAATCTTTTTCTTGTATCAATATAATTAAATATCTGTCTTCCTTTCTAATTTTGCCCAACTTCTGTTTATCGAGGATTCTGACAAGTTGATCCATCAGAATATATGTATAAGCAGGGAAACATTTATGAAAGAATGAGAAAGGAAACTTAGGCATATTTACTATTCACTTTCTGTCAGCGAAATGCACATAAGGTTTAAATCGTGCACAAGACTAGCATTTATATTACAAGCTCTCTACCCTAGATGTCATATTTAAGAAGAAATAAACAAACTATTTATTTATGGTACTGCACTGTATGGTATTTTTATATGTCATATTACAGAGGGCGTGTTGCTGTCTTAAATGCCATATTACAGAGAGTGTGTGCTGTCTTTTGCCTTTTGTATGGCAGCAATACATACATAAGACAAACCTATGGGAAATTCCTTAACAGCTTTTTACAGCTTCACTTTCTGTAAAACTATGATTGATGTTACAGCACTGATTTTCACAACACAGAGCATTTTCAGTTTTTGCGTATTTTCACATGTTTTCGCGGTTATCAGATTGTTGTTTGTTTTCAAACTATCAAAACCCATTATACCGTCTGCAATCAAGCATATTTCTCTTGAGAATGACTGCTATTGCGAAGTTTTATGTCCAGCGAGAAATAATCCCTGTGGGATTTCCATTAATACATAATTTATTTATTGTCTTGGACTTTCTTCTGTAGATGTCAATGTTAGAGGAGAAAATGGAACAACATGCCTGCATTATGCTTCAAGATATTTTGACACAGAAGACCCAAAGACAGGTAGGTATAGCAATGGAATACATTTGAATTGTAGCATGCTTTACATGACCTTGCAACATACAAATTCATACATCTGTTCTTGTTAGTTATCAAGAAGTGGTTTCTCTTAAAGAGAATCCCAGATCAGGGTTTTGATTATAAAGAAGAAATTTGTATGTCACAAACGTAATTTTTATTCAGATGGCAAAATGGTAATATAATTTTATGTCTCTTAGGTGAAGAGATTCTGGATCTTCTCCTTTCTGCAAAAAGTGTTCAGATCAACGCATGTGATCATGATAAGGCGACTCCTTTGCATTATGCATGCCTTAAAAGTAATTACAAAGCTGTCAGAAAACTTATTGCTACAAAAGCTATAGATCTTGAGGTAATTTGTTGCTCTAAAGTATTTAATATCAAAGAAAGCGCATAGTAGATGGGTTAAAATGAAAGCACTTTATGACACATCCCCTGTTTCTGTATTTTCGAGACATTGACAAACTTCTTTACTGTTCCAGCTCTCAATGAATTTGCTGTTAAATTATGCATAGATTTTGAACCAACGGACACCTTACAGGCGCTTTAGGACATAAGACATTCATGCTTTCTAAATATAGAAAGCCTTGGATCACTAGGTGTGGTACCAGCTCACTAAATGTGGTAGCAACTCACTAGGTGTGGTTGCAGCTCACTAAATGTGGTAGCAACTCACTAGGTGTGGTTGCAGCTCACTAAATGTGGTAGCAACTCACTAGGTGTGGTTGCAGCTCACTATGTAAGATCAGTTGGTGAGCAATAGGAAAGGAAAAGCTCTATAGTCAGCTACCCAAACCGTTTTAACAGGCAAAGATAACCCTTACATATTGATCAAAGTCTTGTTTTCATTGCTTTTGTTGACTCTTGATAATAATTCAATGCTTATTTCCCGCCATCTAGTTCCTTTCCTACCTTTATCATATTTCCTGTTCTTCTTTATAACTCCATTCATCTGAAGACAATCATTTATATTAAACACAGGCAAAAGACAAATGGGAATCAACACCATTACAATCAGCGTGTAGTGTTGGCTCAATCGCAATTGTTAAAAGGCTATTGAAGAGTGGAGCACGTGTTAATGTTGTAAACGAGGCTCAAAATACCCCTCTACATCTGGCTTGCTCTGGTGGACATGAAGATGTTAAGAGAAATTCTTTCTATTTGATATTTGTCAATGGCCCATGTGTTCTTTATTGTATCATTTTCAATCTATTTTTGATTATGTTAATGGGGCATCCGATTTTGTACTATGCCAAAGTATTAACTCATTCTTGATTCTTTAATTTGATTGAAATTATTTGCCATCTTCATGCTTGGAGTTATCAATTCATTCAATATATAGAAGTTCATTTCTTTAGTTGAATCAACTACGCCGTGGTTATCTTAGGTTTCTAAAGGATACTCAAATGTTTTAACTGTATTCAATTATTGAGGCGTTCTGAAATTCATGTAATCTGGGAAAGCTGCTACTTTTCGACAACAGAAAAAGAAAAAAACATAAACGAGTGATTCCTATTTGAAATTCAAGTGAGTTATTTTTAACATAACTTGTAAGGCAAAAGATGGCGAGTGTAATAAAAATGAGGAAGTCTTCCTTCTTCTTCAGGTTGTTATTGAAATCTTTGATCAAACAGAGAGGTTATATGGCTATAGCGCTTTGTCCAAAATGATTGCCTCACAAAATAGAGAAGGACAAACACCACTTCATGTTGCTGTTCTAGCAGGTCATTTCCATATCATAAAGATGCTTTTAGAGAGAGGTGCAAATGTGAACCAGACAATGGCCGAGGGTGAAACTGCATTGCACATAGCGGCTGTAACGGGACACTTAGGCGTTACAAAGCTGCTTCTATCTCATGACATCATGATTGATGCAAAAAATGATGAAGGAAGAACTGCATTACATAAGGCAGCTGCATTTGGGAAATTAGATGTCGTGAAACTGTTACTTGAAAAGTATGTATCTATCAAATGATTTATCACTAAACAAAGTTCAATGTTACTGAGATAGGTATGAGCGAGAAATTTAATTCAACATGAGGATTTTGATAAAAACTACTTGTTGCATTTACATTAATATGTAGCAAGTCATTAAAAAATGAGAGTTCTTCTTATAGAGGTGCAAGTATAAACATTCAAGGAAGATTTAAAGTTACAGCGTTGATGCTGGCTGCAAGTTCATTCTTTCCATCGATTGTATCTTTATTGTTGGAAAACAATGCAAATATTGCTGGTAAAGATTTTGAAGGAAAAACTGCTATTCATCTCGCAGCAGCAGGAAATTCAGTTAAAGCATTGGAGGTAAGGTTTATTGATTCTTTTTAGATATCTTTTTCACAATGAAGTTTTTGTGATTTATATAATTCACTACTGATTTTTGATATTTTCAAACTTGAATTAAAGGTTCTTCTTCAAGATAAGCGAGCGTCATCAATCTTAAATGAAGAAGATAAAGATGGCAACACAGCTCTTCATATTTCATGTGCCGGAGGATTTGATCAAATTACTAAAATGCTTCTTGATGCTAAGGCGGAAGTAACACCAAGGAACAATTTAGAACAGACCCCTGCCCATTTAGCCGCTCTCTTCGGGAGATCTGAGTACGTAGCTGTTTTTTAAATTCTTCAAAACCAGTCACTACTTTTAGAGAATTGGATTTAGTCTCTAGGTAGGGATTTTGTCTGTTTCTTACAAGGTAGAAGATCGGTAGCAGCACCAAAGAGGACAAATACGTCTTAAAAATGTTACATTAAAATATCCATCCTAGGGCATGTTAGGCGCTTTATCATTTGGCAGATTAATTTGATTTGCAGTCGGTTTGTCTATGTTATTAATTTTATCTTTAAAATGGAAATCAAATCTTATATGTTGCGTAGATACTTTCAAATGATGTGACCACAAGATGAACTAACGTTTCCTATGGAATGAGATTTTTCAAAATAGTTCAAAATTTTTATTGAAGTGTCGTGGAGGCCCTGCTTGAAAAAGATGCATCGACGATTAATGACATTGACAAGAAAGGGAATGCAGCCCTTCATTTGGCTGCAGAGAGAGGACGAACAGACACAATTAAAGTAATTGCATTTTCATTTTCATGAGAGTTCAGTCAAGCGATATCTCTGGCTGTTTCCAACTTTTTCTATATATCATTGAATGGATACTAGAGTTCAGTATTAAACATTTTCTTTTCATTATTGATATCATGTGTGAGATATGACATATGGATACTATTAGCAGCTTCTTACACCATTAACAAGATATATACACACATGAAGAAAACATCGATTTGTATTAGTTAATTTGCATAGCCAAAATTTTTAATTTTATAATGTAGATTTATAAGCCAATTTTATGAGAGAAAATTTATTTTCTATTCACATATCAAGATTCTTTTGCATGCTGGAGCATCCATAAATGATCGCAACACAGAACTATTGACACCATTGGATTGTGCTGCATGCAAAGGTCAACTAGAAGCAGCAGTGTTGCTGCTTAGGAACCATGCATCGGTAGAGCCGATGCACAAGCATGGCATGACGCCATTATTGCATGCTAGTGTCCATGGTCACGGTCAAATGGTAGAATTGTTGCTACACTATTGTGATATATCTCTGACGGATTCGAGTGGAAGGAATTGCTTGGACTTAGCGATAGACAACGGCAAAAAGTGAGTTTTATCCTGAAATAAGATAGCTTTAAGAATTAGGTGAATCAAGGTTTATAGTTTACGTACGGGTTAGAGAAATTTTGGGCTATTTTTAGTAAAGAAAAAGTAGCGTTCTTTGCTTGTTGAAGATAGATTAAACATTAAGCTGTATTTGCTTCACTATATAACAGCATTATGCGATGACTAAATTCACATTCGTGACTTTCATATTCACAGGCCCGAAGACATTGAGAGGGGGGGCTGGGTGACAGTGCACCCTAAAAGTTCGCTGAGATTTTATTTCCACATATTCCAAACGATCTTTTTAACTTATATCAGGATGTAATTCTGCAGCTTGATCTGACAGAAATACATAAATAGGTATATTACTTCATAGGTATTCCCTATGATTTCTTGATTACAATTTGTTTGAAATACTTTTTGGATAAGGTTGAGCACCTGATATAACAAGCTATGCAATTATGATATACTAAATTATATACTTTAGGATATATGCTTACCAATCCAATTCTGGTCAAGCGCACTCTTGTTTGAATGTTTCCCAAAGTATTAAGTATGTGGTAAGTTTGATTCGTTCCAAAATGGCGATTCTCACGCACATCATTGATTTCATCCCCCGCTTCTAATAATAGTATGGGCACATCTTTATGTTTACAATGGGCGTTTCCTTAATACCTAAAGGGTATGGCTGTAAAATTTTTCCTGGAGGTGAAGTCCCCAGACGCCACATTTTCTTTGCTTACGCTCACTGAAACCATGGACTTGCCCCCCTTGCCCGAGAATCCCGCTCAGCTGCCTATGGGCTTGCTTTCTCATTTAATTATACAAGTATATATGTTTCTTTTTATATTGAAAGTCAGATTGCTTTTAGCACAATTTGGCAATGTCCTGTGAGACATGTATAGATTTTATATGTTGGCAGACAAGCTAGAGGTCGTCATAAGGGCATAGAGTTGTTATTTTAGGGAGGCAGCAATTGCAATATTGAATCACAGAGATTGGCGTATGGCGATGCGCAACAAGACTATTGAAGAAGGTGTTATTAGCACACCAATGAGGAAATTGATCAAGAAGTTACCAGGTATTTGAAACAAATGCTTCTGTCATAGTTACAAGTGTAATCTTTATCTATTATTTACTTGCACTAATTTCAAAGTTCTCAATTTCATTAGATACAGGAAAAACGAAGATTTTAGTGCTCTTAATGGAAGACTTTCTCGCAGTTCTTCACGTAACAGAGAAGATGTTCATACCTTAATATTTAATTTTATGCCTCAACATGTTTCTGCCCATGATGTTCGGTATACAATATAATTATTTTGGACGTTGCCCTGCTCGGTGAAGAGATGTCCTTACCAAAATGCTGATTTCATCAACAACTTGATTTAAACATAGATTTATCCGGTTTTACACTCCTTTTCCATAAGGTAGGATGCAAACCGCTATAAAAAGTATGATCAAACTGCAGTTTTTGAACATTTGCCAGCTTAGCTCTTCTGAGCCTTAGTCTTCTAATTTACGTAAATGGGCAACTCTTAATTGATCTTTCACATTGCATTCAGCTGGATAATCAAATTTAGCTTTCTAGATCTGAAAATTAAATAGAAGTAATGGAACTAATAAGAAATCATTTAAGTATTCTCATGTCCACACTCTGTATAGAAGTAATGGAACTAATAAGAAATGATTTGAGTATTCTCATGTCCACACTCT
Source organism: Mastigias papua (assembly GCA_964019165.1). Lineage (NCBI taxonomy): Eukaryota > Metazoa > Cnidaria > Scyphozoa > Rhizostomeae > Mastigiidae > Mastigias > Mastigias papua. The sequence continues at coordinate 15,701,816 of OZ025276.1, forward strand.
GTATAGAAGTAATGGAACTAATAAGAAATGATTTGAGTATTCTCATGTCCACACTCTGTATAGAAGTAATGGAACTAATAAGAAATGATTTGAGTATTCTCATGTCCACACTCTGTATAGAAGTAATGGAACTAATAAGAAATGATTTGAGTATTCTCATGTCCACACTCTGTATTTTAGATGTTTGTTTAGTTGCTTTGAATCGATGCTTGCAGAGAAGTGAGACTATTCCACCAGACGATCCAAACTATGAAATTCTCCTTGAGTATGAATTCCTTGATGATGCTGGTTATAATTGGGCGTTAGATGCTGTAAGATTTGATAGCGCAGAAGGAAGAGGACGCGGAGAGCTTTTGACAAGAAAAGAAGTTGAAGATCAATTAAAAAAGAAAAGTAACCATACATTATCAGTTATGGTATGTTCTCACGTCATATTTGTAAATAAGAATGTACGATATTTGGGAAGTTTGGCAGCTGCTCTGTCCAACTTCTTTATCATGTTTACTTCTTGAGGTTATTTTGAGCACTTAATATTTCCATTCGATCATTGTTATGAACCAGCAACTTTTCAATGATGAAAAACACACGAGTTCTATTTTCGCAATCAATTTGCCATTTTTGTTGTTTTGTTTCGTGGTCCCTTTTAAGGCTCGTACGCCTTATCATAGACTTTTTTGCAAACTGCCTCAAATGAGAAGTATCCAAATTGCAACTGTTTTCCATAACCTTCTTGCCCTCGCCTATTTGAAACTGAAATAAGACCTAAAACTATATCTTCATTGATAAATGAACAGACTTTTCAAGTTTTTATTGATAGATGATCAAACAGTTGAAAAGTCACTGTTGTTTTAAGTGTCAAAGGTGAGAATGGGTGAAGGTTATAGCAAATTGTCTATTAATTTCAGGTTTCAAACAAGCGGGAAGCCTTGCTGAGTCATCCTTTAGTTACAAATTTGCTATCATGGAAATGGAATGCTTTTGGTGGATATCTCTACTATTCAAAACTGCTACTATACTGTATTTTTCTGCTTTTTCTTTCGGGCTATATACTTTACACAGCTCCAATGAGGCAACCTTTTCGAAATGAGCACTGTCAATTAAATGATGCCGAATTGAAGCACACGTTCATGAATGTTGTTTTTGTGAAGGCTGGAAGAATAATCATTCTGGGATTGTCAGTCATCCATTTGATATTTGAGGTATTTTTAATGTTCTCTCATCTGCAATTATCATTACCTATTTTGCTTGCATAATATTTATGCTCCAATTTGTTCTCGATGATCCTTATCTTCATGAGTATTGTCAGATTTACTTATTAATCTAACTTGGAAATGATTCAATTAATTTGCTGCCCTCTTTAAGTTGCAATTTCATTTAAAACAGTTCTGTTTTTTTTTAGCTGTTTCAGCTCGTGTCACAAAGACTGGATTACTTATCATTCGAAAATGCTATCGAGATTGTTGTTTATCTTTCCGCCATAATCAATGTATCTGATGATATTATCAGTCTTCCTGTTTCTCTTTCGTAAGTTCTTTCTAGACATTTTATAACATTCAATATCTAAGTCTTTAGCCTAGCCTGTCAGCGATGTATCATCTTGTGCTAGTCAGTTTCACTTTATTTCAAGCCATCCACTATGTTGGGATCATATTATGTGATAAAAATGATACTAAACGCAAAAATACGCTCAAATCCAACTCTGTCTTCCTTCCTCTATGATAACAATGCCTACTTGTTTTCTTTAGAGTGCGTTGAGTTGACTTAATTAACAATTTTGTTGCATTTATATTTACCTTTACATTTAATGAAATTGAGATGTAAATTTGTCTAATTAGTTAAGTTTTAGTTTTTCAATTCTTTTGTTTGTTTCGCCCTATATTACTTTACTACACTTTCTTGTTACCTTAGCATATTACCATATTACTGGCCATCAAGTTTTTTTTGAATACCTCAATAACACTCCCTCGTGTACAGATATTTAAATAGACAATTACCTCGATGACAGTTGATAAAGTTGCTGAAGCGCTGTCTTATTTAGGGAAGTGAAATTTCTTTGCTTTGAAGTCCCAACTGCTTTCAATTCATCATCTTGAAATTTCCTGTGGGAAGTGTGTACTTGGAGACTCTCTCGTAGACTTTTTTTCAATGGCCCTAACACTTGAATTTGTATTGGACATGTATAGATCTAGTGGTGCCATGCCAATTATCAGTTATATGGTAGATGTATCCTTTTGCAGGAAACGTTTGAGTTGAGTGATTCATTGTTCATTTTAATTGTTCATTTTTTCGCATGTGAATCTATTGTTCCCAGTCCATATGCGAACGTTTTGCGATGTGCGAGAGTGCGGATGTGGACTGGAAACAATAAGTTCATATGCTAAATCTGAAAGTAAATGCAAATGGGCCTTTAGTAGCCCAATATTCTAGTTTGATTTAACTTTTTCTTCATTTATTGTAAGTTTTTCAACTTTAATGGAATTTCGACAGAATTATCCTTAACTCAATTCACGTAGTTATTTCTTAAATTTATTTTTGATTCATCCCAGTCCATATTTATTATTCAATCTTTAGAATATCTTTGTGTCATTTTCAGGTGTACAGTATATCAACAATCAGTTGGTGCCTATGCTATATTTCTTTCTTGGATAAATTTGGTGTTGTTCTTTCGAAAGATTCCAAAATTCGGGATTTACATTGTCATGTTTGGTTACGTGGTCAATACATTTTTACAGTTTTTTCTCGTATTTTTGCTGCTGGTCGTCGCGTTTGCTTTTGGTTTCTATATTCTGCTTTCTGATTTTTCTGATGTAAGTATGAAAACATCGTTCATTTAGTAGTCTTTCGTTAGCATGCCATAAAGGACACCAATGACTAAGAATCTCTAATCCCTTCTCATTCTCCCGTTTATTTAGTTACTTTATTCCCACTCATTCCTGCGAAAAGAGCACCAGGATGCAAGTATGAATGTCGTTTGAAGATGTAAAAACATTTGCATGTTCATATTTCGTTGCATTTTTCTGTAAGGAAAAGATTTCTGTTGGCAACAGTTGTTTATAGGAAAGTTTCCCATTTCTTTGTGTGTACTTACAACAGTGTGTCCCAACCAGGAAAATGTTTTCCCTATTCCCATCCCTGGATACTAGGCATGTATTTTTTCTTAAATTTGCAAAACGTCATAATAAAGCTCCTTCTTGCGAGTTTGCACTAAATATGCGAGTTTTATGACCATGTACAGTTCTATTATGACAGCAAACAAGTTTTTGTCAGAGATTATTTGTTTGTCACGTTAGAATGAGTTCTAAAAGAATTATCATACAGTTAGCTTTATTTTATTTTCCCTTATTAGATAGGCACTTTTGATACACCATGGCAAGCAATGATGAAAACACTGGTAATGATGTCAGGAGAATTAGATTACAGTTCAATATTTGATGCCAGCCAAACACCTCCTCCAGCAACATGGCCCCTATTCTTGATTTTCGTCCTACTTTTGACAATTGTGTTGATGAATCTCTTGGTAAGATAATTTGTTATTCGTTTCTTGTCTTGCATTTACCTAAAATCAACTCTTAAAATCATTTGCATCTCTCTCTCTATCTCTCTCTCCCCTCCCCCTCCCCTTCCCTTTAATTTAATTTACGCGTTTCGCTTCCTTTCGTATTCTCAGCAGTCGGTTGATGTCGTGAAAATCATATACAGTTTATTTTCGTAGAGAAGTTAATGTAGTTGCTTCTTTGTTCCCAGTCGAATAGTCACTAGCTTACTGTATAATATCCATAATGCTGTTGCTAAAATGGAATTGACGTCAATTCATTTCATTTTCAATTGGTTGCAATGAAGTATGCATAGTTTCTATTATAAATATACCTATCATCAAAAACCTAATGAATAAGCCCCGCCATGATAGACTAGTATGCAACATCATCACTAGCCATGAATATTTACTGTTTTATTGCTATGGGGTGGCTAGTCAAGTGATATTCCTATTTTGACAGGTTGGCCTCGCAGTTGATGATATACAAGGAGTACAAAAAATGGCTGTGTTAAACAGAATGAAGATGCAGGTGAGGTTGTGCCTAAATTTGAGGAAAAACCTCCGTTGTGTGTCGATTATCTCGTGGCAAGCCTTGTTATCTATTGCCGAATTTCCAAATGCCGATTGTAAAATATGAAATAGATCTTTCAGTTATGTTTCGCGCTTTCTACAAATATTCATCCTTCTGGAATTTGTAGCTTCAAACATGCCAGCCTCATTTTGACAAGTCAATTTCTCATTAACGAAAGATAAGCAAAACATTATCCGTTCGTTCGTAAACGAGAAAAGTAAAAGTATCCAGGCTACTGACAGTTTTGTGAAATCAAATGAATTTAATGATCTGTGATATTATCAGAAATTAATATTCATTACTTCTTCCTTCTAGATTGACTTGATTTTGGATGCTGAGAAAACTATACCAGCTAGATTTAGAAAAATAATTGTTGCAGAGAGACAAGTGATTCATCCAAATCGGTTCCAGAGGACGATATTTTCTAAACTGAAGCTAAAAGATAATCTGCTCAAAGAGCTTGAGAGTATTCTTAAAGCAGAAAAGGTTATATTTAGCATCAATGCTGTGTCTTCAATGTTTTTTCATTTTATGAGCATTTTTATTTTTTCAGTTTTAAGTGCAGTCGATCTATGAAAATATTGTTTGTTGAATTGAAGTATTATTGTATTTACTTTAGTTTAATGTATCCTTAAGCTTCTTTTTAATTTTCAATGTCATTTCATTTACGAAATCTAAGGTTTAAGAAGATTTAATTTTCAAATATATACCATAATATCATTGTTAATAATATCATATAATGTTAATAATTAAAATTGTCTTCGATGTAGTTGTTGTTTCTGTCATAAGTATACATTTTTTCAACAGTTAATTTTTAGTAATATATATTTATTGGCTTTTTCTTCTCTTTTTTTCATGAGTAAAGGACATCATTTAACGTCCACTACTGTTATTTCCTTCTAGCCACTTTTAGAACAATTGAAGGCTAAAGCAACTGACTTGCAGTTCAAGAGTGCTACACTTGAAAGACAAATGAAGGAAATTTCAGAAAACGTCGAAAGAGTTAATCGCTTAGAAGAACAACTAAATGACATTAAAGTAATGGTAACTGATTTGATTCAGAAGAAAACTTGATGACAAGGTTGGTATTAGACGAGTGTTTTTCGAGAGTATTTAAAAGCTATTGATTGTCGTCATGTTATGAAATGCGTATCTGTAATATCTATTTGTAATTTAATTCTAAATATTAAAATTAATTACTTTATTTATGAATATAATCTTGTTGACTGTAAACCTGCTATATTACATTTGCTGTATTTTACATGATTAGATATAACATTTATTAAACTAAGCATTCATTGTTTGAGAAGTAGTGTATTAATTAGTATAGCAACGTTATTTTTGCAAGCATTACACTGTAAATACATTGAATTTCATATATGGTATTTTAAATCATTCTACAAGTGTGCCTCATTTTGTCATGTGAAAACCGTGCATATATGTTGCTTCTTTCCAACCTTATGATGCTCGGTAAAGTTGACTTTCGTTCGTAATCCCATCCTCACCATCTCGTATTAACCAGCTTTACCTTGGTCTTATAACTTTTGCTCTATAATAATAATTCAAAGGTATTTTATTGTTCAATTCTTCTGCTCAATAGCCACATTGTGCTTTTGTACACAACCAAATACTAAACTGAATATTTATTGTCTAGCTGTAAGTTGCTATGACTGTAGCAAAATGAGAACAAGCGTACAGTCTTTGATCAATTTGAAAGACCCTGTCAATATTATTGCTAGCGTGTTGGGAGACTAATGAAGATTTCTAGCTATATCCATAGAAACCATACTTCTGTTTTTACATGCCATATTTCGTGACTTACAGCTGAGTCAATGTTAATTCTTTTACTTCCATTCGTTTTATCCTTAAACAATGAGTTGGATAATCACCTGCATATTTTGTGATGTTTCATCTTATATCTTTCAAGGCTAGGAAATTTCGCAATAAATATTTTCAATCCTTGTGGTACAAAGTAAAAATGGTGTTTTCACAAACCCAAGCGGTAAAGGAGAATATTTGCATTTTCAATGAGAATTTAAGTGTGGACAGGTCTGAGTGTTGGATGTTATAACTTTCTTGCTCATGAATATTTCTGCATACTGCAGAAGATCTCCACCTTGCTTCAACCCAAAAACCGATCATTAAAAGTTTGCTTTTAACTATGTTTTGATAAAGTAACTATTAATGCGTTATCTAACACAGTATGAAATATATAGAAGAAATTTATATGCAACAATTGATATTTATCAGGAGTAAATTTGAGACTGTTAAAACTGTGACAATTTCTCATTTTGATGAAACACTCATCACAGCAGTCTATAATGAGTTCTGGCTATGCTCATATTTGGACAGCCAATTCATTGGTAGACATTATCCATGTCCATGTTCTGTCTCAACATGTGTCTTATAAAAGTGCTCAGACCTGACATCTGTACACATTCTACGTGAAGGCGAAATTCCTGTAGAATTATAGATATTTTCACACATATGATTGCAAATGAATGTGATACCAATGCAGTTAGGCAAAAGTAACATTATGGTCTGAGGTCACTTTTTAGTTTGAATTTTAGCTTGTCATAAATATATAATCCTCATTTCAATATGAACTTCTTTGCCATAAATTCTTATCTTTCATTAATATACTAATTGTTTTATTTGATCTTGATAGTGTGAATCATTTCTAGTTTCTTGAAATTTTATGAATTATCATAAATGTACAGAAGTCTTCATCTACTAACTTTTCGGCAAGCTTTTTATAAAAAATTTGGGCATTTTATAATATTCTTATACTTCAAGTTCCTTGAAATTGCCAATTCAGCAAAAGTATTGTATCAAAATATGCTTAATGGTTATTCTGCTCGTTATTAACAGTTCTTTTGTAATGATAAATT